>JAOWBB010010207.1:46807-81202 GCA_028565995.1 Ricinus marginatus
GTCCAGAGGGACGCCGTCCCGGAGGAAGGACTAAATCCTTGATCCCGCGAAAAATCCGCTTTCCGCGCAGAGTGAGCTCGATAAGGCGGCACGCGACGTTCTTGTTCGGACAACTTCCGCTTCCCATGTCCGATGGGAACGTGAGAAAATCCGAAGGCGAATTCACCCCTAGCGCGCTGCGCGCTTTTCCGGGGCTCGCCGTAAAATTTCGGGATCGCTAAAAGAACCGACGCCGCAAAAAACCGGCAAAACTGCCCCGGCGTACCTGATGTCAGCCCGAAATGAAACTAAGCTCGCTTTTGCGACTTGCCCTCGCGATAATCGGGGTTTGTTATCCGCTTCGGGGTGAAGCGCAATTTGAATCCGGCGCTCGTTGATGCCTGAGAGTGACGCGAGGCCGCTTGCTCTCGACGTCCGTTATTTCTTCCGCGCGTTCCGGCCGAGGGCTTTTCTTCACCCCTCGGAACGCCGGAAGGGGAAGTTCCGATCCGGAAGACCCGCGAGCGCAATCGGCGAAGGCGGAAATTTCGTACGAGCGCCCGAGCCTCGAGGAGGCGGGGGCGGGGGGGGGCCTCCTGCCGGGAAAATTCGAGCTTTTGCCAAGGGCCCCCGAGGAGGTGACTCCTTTCTTTTCACCTTCGAGTCCCGCCGCTGACAACTGTCGGATTCCGGGCAGAAACGAGAGCGAACCGACCATTAAATGGCGAGAACGAAAACACCCCCGGGATTTATTTTTAGTTTGGTTTCATTTGTTGTGACGGAAAAAGACTCCGAGCTTTGCGGCCTGCTCCAGTACGCTAAATTCGCTCGAGCTTTTAAGCTCCGTTCGCGCCGGCATCGCGTTCTTAAATAAATCACATAAAAATTCTTTTTCTTTTTTTCCTCCGACCTCATTAAAATAACTGGTAAGGCGACAGTTTTTGCGCTGTAAATATTCACATTAATTTTGCGTATCGCTCGGATTGCGCTTGACAGATAATTCAGATTGTCGATAACGCGCGCCATTAATCATTTCGTTAGCAAACATCCAGCCGCGGCCATGCATTGAGATGCGGGTTGTGCGCGTCGTCGCCGTTGAGGGTGCGTTTTGCCCCCGTCAGAAGCGATGCACCGGGGGGTGGAAGACGGGGGCCCAAGAAGAAAAAATTTCTTTCGCTTTGCCCGTCGTTAGAAGACGCGCTGTGGCTCGGGTTGACTTTCATCCGCGTTATTCATAAGCTGCAGGACTTGCCATTTTGGCGCCGGCAGATAGTTATTTCGCTTGGGAGCTTGCGACGACAGTCAATGGAGGCGATTCTCCGGTCCCAGAAAGAGAGAGAAAAGATTTGGGATTGAGGCCACGGTCGGTGGATTTCGATTTCTGTCGGTTTGTGTACACCATCTTCACATATATTCCGGCCGATTGCCAGCTTCGCACTCCAATATAGAAAGCTCTGACACAATTGCACGGTCATCGCTACAATTAGATCATAATGCTCGATTTTTCTGCTTTTTCTTACGCTGCGCGTCATCCCGACCGGTTTCGACGATTTCTTCTCTGATCTTTGACTTTCCGTTTTGCTCGCGTCGGAAGGCTTCGCGTCTTTTTTTACTACATTCTGTCCTCAGCGTTCGCGGCGGAGGGGCAGACCGAAACAAAAAAAAAAAAGTCGCTTCCGATGCTTCGCGCTGCCGCGGCGGAATCCTCGAGGCTCCCCGTGAAAAAGTTCTGACCTTTTACAGAGACCCGCGGACGGCGAATGGAGCAGTTCGAGCAGCTCTTGACGTGCGCGATTTGCCTCGACAGATACAGGAATCCGAAGCTGCTGCCATGCCAGCACAGCTTTTGCATGGAGCCGTGCATGGACGGCCTGGTCGATTACGTCAGGCGTCAGGTAGGAAAGACCCGGGAGCGATCCCCGCCCCTGTCGACCGTCGGAGAAGAAAAAAAACCTTTGTAATTTCAGGTGAAGTGTCCGGAATGCCGGGCGGAGCATCGCATACCGTATCAGGGAGTCCAGGGATACCCGACGAACGTGACCCTTCAGAGATTTCTCGAGCTCCACATAGAGATCACGGGAGAGCTGCCGGATCCCACAAGCGGGCAGATCATGGAGAGGTGCAACGTTTGCTCGGAGAAAGCCTACTGCAGCATGTGCGTGCACTGCGATAAGAAAATATGCGGGGATTGCAAGGGAGCACACATGGACATCCTCAGGAGGGAAATTACGAGGATCAACAACCAGGTAACGAAGAGGGAGTAAAAAAAGAGAAAAATATAAAATTTTTCTGTGTCGAGCGCATCGCAACACGCTATAAATTTGCATGCGGTTTTTTACATGTGGACCATTGAACGTTGATCAACATGTAAAACATCTAATAATAGACGACCTTTTCCCAAGACTTACGGATTTAACCTCGGGCCGCACATGTCAGCTTCTTTTGAAGTTCAGAAATTGCTAACGAAATTAAATGAATCCGTTTCGCACATTAAAATTTTCCCTGTCGGCCATTGAATTGGTCAGTTTTCAACGACAAAAAACCTCTCATACTACGCATTTGTTATTTTATTTAACTTAACTTCATTTTACGTCAAGATCTAAATTCCCATCGTGCCCGTTTCAGATACGGCGGGCTCTTCACCGGCTGCAAGACATGTTGGCAATAGTGGAAAAGAACATGTTGAACCTGAAAAGCAATTGTACTTCCGTCAATGAAGAGGTCGACGAAATTTACAGGCGTTTGACCAAGGCCCTGAAAGACAGAACGGAATATCTGAGAGGCGAGTATCTTACGCTGTCTGTCCAATTGCACGTAAAATCATGCTGAGATGCACGGAAAATGTCCGGGATTCTCATAGAGAATGCATGACGAGGGTTTTCCACGTTAACGGCAATGTAATTTTTACTGTCTGCGATTCCATCTGTTGTAACGAAATATGTAAAAATGGCGCAGGTGAAATCGACAAATACATGTCGACGGAAGTGCGAAATCTGTTGACGCTCAAAGAAAATTTAGAGGTTGAAATCTCGAACATTCAAAGCAACTGTGATCTGGCAGACAAACACATGAATGAAGATGTCGACTGGGACGACTGCGAGTTAATGGACGCAAAGGAAATCTTCCTCAAAACGATCGAATTTATAAGAAATTTTGAGTGTGAAACCACAGACTACAACAGGAGAGTCAGGTTCGCGATGGCCCACGATCCGAATCAGTTGGTGCTGCACGTGGCCGGTAGGTGTTGGCGCCTTCGAACTCACGAAATTTCCCTTCCCCCGATGGATCTGCATAGAAAGAATTTTGTCTTTTCAGGCTACGGAGAACTGTCCATCAACGCTCCGCATCATTTGGCGAACGGTACTCCCGGCATAATGAGCAGCGGCTCAAGCGCGAACCTTCTGCAGCCTCCCGGTCCGGGACTCATGAGGTCGAAGAGCGACCACAGACTGACGACGCAGTTTAGGCAACAGGAGGATCGCGGATACGATCGCTACGGAGACGACGACTCGTTCGGGTCTAAAAAGTTCGGCGAACGCTTCAACCGTTCCGGCCAGGGCAGCGGCAACACCGCTTACAACGATCGCTACGGACGCCAGGAATACGGATCAGAGTTCGAGAGCCCGTACGACAGCGAACCGAGGAGATCCGGATTCCGATCCAGATTCCGAAGAGACCGGGAGAACGACTCGGACAACGACGTCGGCCAGACGAGATCCGTCCGATTCAGCGAGCCGCAGCACAAGGAAAGGGAAAGGGTTCTGGACACGGAAGACGTGGCACGAGGACCGCTAAGCGGCATAACGCGGCTCTGCGATTCTCCCCGGGTCATGCAGAGACTGGCGGAGATCGGGAAAGAGAAGAAAAAGCCGGAGCCGAAGCCGGAGCAGCCGATCGCGAAATTTCAATCTCCGAAAAGAGCGCAGAGACAGATCTCGGAGGAGGACGAGATAACGAGAATTAAAAAGTTGAACAAGCAAGGAGAAAACCTGGCAGAAGCGAGGGGGGTAGGAGATCGGGGACAGGCAATTAAAAGAGGAAGTTCGAAGGATAGAGAGGAAAGAGGTACCCCCAGGGAAGAACCTGCGGCAAGAAAGACACCTCCGGTGGCCGAGGTAACAGACATTTCAGACTAGAATTATATATATGTTGTCATGTCGGTATCCGAAAAACGATTTAGTCTTCCGTGAAAAGTTAGCATGTTTTTATGTGTTTCATTAGACGTAGTAAAATTAAGGAAAGACGCACACAGAACAGAAAAAAACAAAAAAAAAAAAACGATAAACTGTCCAAATTATTCTCACATCTCAAAGAGAGACTAACCAACCAGAAGGGAAAACAACATCACAAAAGTAAAAGAAAAAGAAGACTCGGATGAACACCCGTAACAACCGCATGAGCATGTTTGTCTTGTTAGTATTTAAGGGCAGAGAGCGAGGAGGAAGCCGAAGGGATTAATCGATTAAAAATAATGACTAGGTCCCGTCAAGCGAAGGAGAAACTGAAGAAGAAGAAGAGGAGGAAGAGGAAGAAGAGCAGGAGAACTTGCCGTCGTTGCAGAATAAGGCAACGAAAACGGTGCCGGCGACGACGAACAGCGGTACCAACTTCAGAAGATCCTCGATCTCGAGCGATCTTCAAAGTGTCCTCAAAAAGAGCGGGAGAAGTGCTTCGTCTGATTCCACGACGAGCACCGAAAGCTCCCACACGGGCTCCGGCATTAAGAACACAGGTAAAAAAAAAAAAAAAACCCGGGCTGAATAATGCGAAATTAATACGGGCCGGGACAAAGCGAGTTCCTCGGCTTTCGAACCAGGTCGGACCTCAATAAAGGCGCTTCATTCTGCTTTTAAGGGGCTGCTTTCACAACGGAAGAAGTGAAACAGAAATTCCTGAAGAGAGGAAGCGTCGACAAGGGAAGCGACGCAGGAAGCGGAACTTCCACGCCGCGAGGCAGGCTGAGGTAGGAAACGGCAACGAAGGTACCCGCGAACCCATTCCGCTTCCGGAAGGGGTACTGCTTTAAAACACCTCTAACTAGAATTCCTCCCATTTTCGCCGCCAGTTCCACGGGTTCGGACACGACGAAGAAAGAATCGCCGCCGAAATTTCAGAGCCGGTTCTTGAATCGCCAGCCGTCCGAGAAGCCGATGCCGACGAAGGAGGAAGACGAGGAAACGGAATCGTCGTCGGAATCGGAAACGGACAGTGACGACGACAGCGAGGAGGACAAGAGGCAGACGACCAACCAGAAGGAAATGGACAAAACCGACATAGGTTGGTAACCAAGAAGGGCTGTCTTAACCTTCCATTTTCACGCCGGACAGTTAACGTCTCGCTATCGCAGGTCCTCTGCTGGCGAGGAGCGCTCAGGCAAGAGATTCCGGAATGTCGAGGAGAGAGAGCAGAGACGAAGACGGCATAGGATACAGATCGAGATACGGTCAGCAGGCGGATTCTGCGGCGTCCGCCAGATCGTCCTTCGCCAGGCAGGAGAGGGAGGATCCCGGTACTCGAAGCAGATATTCCGATGACACGACGAGGAGCAGATACGGTTTGAAGGACGAGGAACCTTACTCGGTTCGACCGCGCTACGGCCAAGACAGAGACGAGCCGACAGGTTCGTATTTTTGATGCGGGCAGACAGCATCCGAAACGAGATTTACCCGGATTTTGCTTTGTTTCCCAAGGTTCGCGGTACCTGAGCAGAAACAGGAACGCGCAAGATGAGGAGCAGCCGAAATATGGGAGTTACACGAGCAGGTTCCTGAATAAAAGCAAAAGCACCGCCGCTGTCAGCCCGGATGAGGATTCCGACAAACCTTCTTTCCCCGTAAGAAAATATTCAACGAGCGGTACCGACGACGACGGAAAGTACTCGGGGACTCGTTCCAGGTACCTGAATGTGACAGTTAGCACATGCTAGATCCGGAAGGAAAACGCTGACGGAGGCGCATTGCTCCCACCTTCAGGTACTCCGCAATAAAAGACCGGCAAAATCGGATAGCGCGGAGCAGATCGTCGCACACGTTCGGCAACCCGGACGAGGACGACGACGAAGACTTGAGCTCTCCTGCCACGTACCTGCAGTCGAAGTACGGGCCCACTTCCACCAACGACCTCTCCAGAAGTCGCTCCACCCATCACCTGAAATCCCGCGAAGCCTCCCCCGATCGTCCCGGACCTGGAACCGAAAAGGACGGAGCCGCCCTCAGTTCGTGGGCTCGGTATCTGAAGGTAGGCACCGCGCAGGAGCGTCCACCGACGGGATTCGCCTTCCGTTAACCTTCTCTTCCCGGCTTTCAGAACAAATACGGGAACAGAGGAAAGGACGGAAAAGATTCGGCTGGAAATTCTTCGGTGTCGTCGTCGGGAGCGGGATCCTCGTCGGTCTCATCGAGGAGGCTCTCGTTGGGACTTCCGCTGCGGCACAATTCGGCAAGTTTCGAATCATCCGACGACGATCAAAAAAACATGTCAGGCTCCCCCACGTCCCCTACAGCTACGGCAGCAGCAGGTACAATTCGGCCCGGTTTGAAATCCTGCATGGTACATAGTTAGATTTGAGCACCGGAGACTGGCGTTTGTTACCGTTTGCTCGTTCCGTTAATTTCTATTTCTGCTCCTGCCCGGTCACTTTCACGTTTCCCTCGTTTGCAGGTTTCGTAGCAGCGGCAACAGGTTCCACTCTTAGGAACCAGTACCTGCAGAAGCGCCGTCAGCTTTTCAAAATGGGAAGTCGGGGGAGCGAGCCTGGGAATTTTACGTGGCCGCGTGGAATTGCCGTCGGCACGGACAATTCCATCGTGGTAGCTGATTCATCCAACCACAGGGTGCAGGTAGAGCCGGGTGGAGACCGCTCGATCCGGATTTTTTGCCTCCGTTGCGACAGCGTTTCTTTCTTTCAGGTCTTTGATTCAAACGGGAATTTCCTAAAAGAATTTGGGCGTTATGGAAACGGGGAAGGCGAATTTGACTGCCTCGCAGGGGTTGCGGTTAACCGGATAGGACAGTTCATAATTGCCGATAGGTATAATCATCGAATACAGGTACGTCGTGGCAGCGATCGCACTCGGGGCCTGCCTCGCGAAAGGAAACTTGAAACTGTCTATCGTTTCCAGGTGTTGGATCCGTCTGGAAGATTTCTGCGGGCCTTCGGGAGTCAGGGCACCGGAGACGGAAAGTTCAACTACCCCTGGGGAATCACGACCGACGCCCTGGGGTTTATTTACGTCTGCGATAAAGAGAACCATCGGGTGCAGGTCTGTCCTCGCTCGGGTTCCTGGCTTTCGTGAAGTTTTCCCCTAATCCTTTAACGCTTTCCGATTGCCGTCAGGTTTTTCAATCGGACGGCACCTTCGTCGGCAAGTTCGGATCTCACGGCAGCAAACCCGGACAGTTGGAACATCCGCACTACATCGCCGTGTCGAACACTAACCGCGTGATTGTCAGCGATTCCAACAACCACAGAGTTCAGATATTCGACGTTAACGGTCGAGTGCTTTCTTCCTTCGGAAGCGAAGGTTCCGAAGAAGGACAGTTCAAATTTCCGAGGTACGTAAAAAAACTTGAACTCCATT
Source organism: Ricinus marginatus (assembly GCA_028565995.1). Taxonomy (NCBI): domain Eukaryota; kingdom Metazoa; phylum Arthropoda; class Insecta; order Psocodea; family Ricinidae; genus Ricinus; species Ricinus marginatus. The sequence continues at coordinate 54,367 of JAOWBB010010207.1, forward strand.
TCCGACGACCGTCGTCTCACGCATCTCGCGAAAGACAACGAAAGTCCTCCTGAACGAGATTTCCCACTGACAGTTCTTCGCCGGTGCTCCTTCTTCTCGCCTTTCTGGAGTGACTTCCCCAAGCTATTTGCCCCGAAAAATATATCTCAAGACCTGATGAAACAAACAACAGCAAGGGATTTGTGTGTGTTTGCAGAAAGGGAGGTCGCGACAGTGAGGAAGATCCGATGGAAAAAATGTCCCACGATGAGTACTATAGCTGTTGCAGCAGCAATTCGAGCCTCGAGGATAATGAATCTTTCGGGAAGCTCCTTAAAGGGTTAGACGAGGATAGTTTCGAAGATAAAGTCATGAAATATCTCAGTAGTTGCAATGCATGCGACAGCAAAAATCTCCCGGGAGAGAAGGTGGCGAGGCATGTCCCCGGCAGAAGACATTCCGACGTGTCCGTGGAGGTCCTCAGTCGGGCGAACGCGATACTCAGAACCGTGGCCGCGAGACCCGAAACCGAGCATCGCAATTCCGTTATATACGAGACTATTCCCGTGGGATCGTTCGCGTATAAGCACATGGCATTTCGAAAATCCGAAAAGGAGATCGGGGCCGAAAAGGGCGGAAAGAGGCGTTCGCCCCCGAAGCGCCGTGTGCTCACCGTCTTCGATACCGGCCCGGACTTGTCCCGCATTTTGAAACCCGAAACTTTAGCCATACTCAGGGAATCGAAGCAAGACGTGAATTTCACGACTAGATCTCTGCTGAGCTCTATGCGAAAGGGCAGCAGTGGTCTCGCTGCCGCAGACAAGGGAGAGCCACCAAACACAGAGGTAAGAAGAAAATGATTTTTACCACTGTGTTCTCTGTTTTGCTTGTGTTGCCCTTTCCTCCGTGTAGGTCTCTGCCCCCGAAAACTAGGTTCGGTTAATGCGAGTGATTGAGCCCCGCACGCTAAACCGGAAATGAGGTCGTTTGACTAACAGACTAACCGAACGGAAAGGGTGGCCCTATCTGGACGATGATGTCCCACCCGCAGCATCCGGAGATCCTCAACCTAACTTTTGTATTTTTCGCTACCTGCTTCTGCAGGTCCCGTGGGATGGGGCGGGAAGGCACTTTTCGTTGTCGAGCCGATCGAGCGATTCCCGATTCGGACGCGAAATTTTTAGGAAATCGAGAACAAAGGAGCGATTTCCGGTCCGGGAACGGCAGAGCTCGCGCTGCTGCCCCGATCGGCGTCCCGATTCCGCCTCCCCGAACGAGGTTGCCCTTTCCGTTCGGGTTCCCGTGTTCGCCTTCCACTCGCACGGATGACCCGCATTTCGTATTGCTTTCAGGGGGGTGGCGGTCGACGATCAGGGCTACATTTTTGTGGGAGATTCGGGGAACAACAGGATCCAAATTTTCAATCCGGACGGAACTTTCCTTCGAGTGTTCGGCTCCTGGGGGTCGGGAGACGGAGAGTTCAAGGGTCTGGAGGGAGTGGCGGTAATGAGCAATGGAAATATTCTGGTCTGCGATCGAGAGAACCATCGCGTGCAAGCATTCTGAATCTCAGGTACGGTCGAAATTCACTTCGAGAAGTCCGTTCGCACAATAACTCGCCCCGAGGGGGTGTGAACTAACCTCAGGAACCGCTGTTTCCAGCTCGAGAATGCCGACGTCGTATTCGTTCGAGTATCCGAAGAAACTTACCGCATTTACCGCGGGCCATCGCCTGGATTCGGGTTACCCCTACAGGAGCGATTCGCAGCGGGGTCAGTCTGCCGTCGCCAGACACTGTTTCCTTCACAGGCCGCGGAGCACAATCTTCTAGTTGGATTTCATAAATTTTCATTCCGAGCTTTCGCGAAATCCTCTTCGCCGCAGAAAGAATTTCGTTCCTGATGCGATTTGAACACCGGAGCTTGATGCTCCCTGCCTCCGTCCAACCCTTTTCCCATCGGGCGCGAATTGCCTTCGCTGAAGGTGGTACCTGCCGCGACGCGAGCTGCTCGTCAGGAAGACCTAACCTGACCTCGCTCTGACGCTGCCGCGCCCGCCCCGCGTCGTCCGGCTTTCCCGCGTTTCTTCATAGTGCGGAGGATGATTCCTCCGGGTAAAACATCCCGAATTTCTGACCGTTCAAAGCGTTCCCGCTCCCGTTCTCTCTTCCGATCATCCTTCGGATCTTCGGCAAATGCCTGTCCCGCTGATGGTGCCCGAACGATTCATGTGATAGTGTAACGCTCGAGGAGCGACTCTGTGATAACACCGAAAAGCCTTCTGGTTGGATAAAAATGTTTTCATACCAATGCAGAGCTTCTTTTTCCTTCACGCAGTTAAAAAATCGCTATTTACCTAAATAATCTTTTCTCAGATCTTCCTAAAAAAAACTTTTAATATAAACACTAAATCTGACGCTTATTATATAAATAAATATATTGTTTTAAAAGATTTTTCAGCTAAAACATTATTTGATATTTTCACTATTTTGTATCAAATTTTATTTTTTGGTTTTGTTATCATTGTAATGAATATATATATATATATAATAATAATTCATAATTCGTTCGCTTTTCTTCCTTTTTCAATTGAACGGAAACTGGTTATTTGAAGCATTAAGTGATGATATAATGAACTGGGAAAAGCGAAGGGAATCGCAGATTTTATTTTGGGACATTATGGCGCAGAGTCACTGATGAAAATGGAAAGCGAACCAGCCACAGACGTCAGCTCCAAAAATTAACTGACGCAGTCAACTCCTCCTGACGCGCCACGGAAAAAGCTGCGGACGGCATTTCGGGTTAAGTAGTTCCGGAGAAATCCAACAGGAACCGCAGCTGAGTCCTTTCGCTTCGACAAACGACCGAGCATTTTCCGGTCCGGGAGACGCCGGACGGGTCTTCGCGCCCGTGGCACGCGGCTTTTGCGCCTTTCTCCGGCAGGAGCCGCGCGAGCGCCTGCTGCAGGAAACCGCTTTCGCGGGGAAGCCGCATTTCGATCTGGGGGAAGGCACGTTCGGGATCTGCCGCTGGCCGGAAGTGCGCTGACCGGCGTCTTCGCGAAAGATCCACCGGCATCAGCAGAGAGAGTGCCTCGTTCGTGCCCTTTCCGAGATCCCGGTGCCGCGCGACGGAAAAACGATTCGGGTTTCCGACGCTCGCGTCTTTGCTCCCGCGTCCGGTGATCGAAGCCGTTAAAATATTTACATTTGTCACTCCCTAAATTAGCTTTTGCCCGTCGGATTGACCGACGGGGAAGGGTTCGAGTCGGGGACAGCGGCGAAGCAGGACCATTTCCTGCAGTCACCGCTGGCGAGAGTCGGAAATCTCGCGATAATGTCTTTCCGAAAACAATCCATATTAGCAAACGTTTACTGACACATAAAATCGTAGTGGAAGAAAGTAAAATAAATTTTTATTGATATTTTTATTGCTTCACTATCGTGGATCAATCTTATTTCAATTTGATCAGCGGGTTAACCCCCGTTCCATTTTCAATAATGCCCCGGAACTAACTGCTCGGAAACGGACCCAATTTGGAGGCAACGGAGTAGGGAACACGGAAAAAGAAAAGTCCCACACGCCGCTGCAGCCCCTCCTCCGCCCGTTCGATATATTTCGAGTTTTTATTACGGAGAAGACGGAAAAATCTAATTTTTTGGGCGTATAATTTTATTACGTTTAACGGTAAATCGCAGAATGTGAAAAAAGTCCGAGAGGGATGGAGGTGAAAACGGGGGATGATGGAAGGGCCGACCGCGGATCGAAATCCGAAAGTTTTCCGTTCGGGAGGCGAGGCCCGAAAACGCGTAAAAACGAAGGGGGGGAGGGCGGGGAAAAAAGAAATTTCGTGGCAGCAGACGCCTTCGCCCGTTCCCGAGCCGTGCAGTTGTGGGCGACAGTCCCGAGCGTCCGGAGCAGCGCGACGTTTGGCACACGTGGAAGCAGACGGTCGGCCGGGCGGGAAAACCGTGCGAGGAAAATTTCCCGTTTCGCCGTCGCGATGATTTCTCCACCTTCGGGCCGATCCCGGGACATCAAAGTGAGGGAGGAAAATGGCCGAAATTTTCCATCCTCCCTTCGGGGGGCTCCACGGAAAAACCGTCCCGGGATTCCTGCTCCAGATCATTGGCTTCGTCTCTTCGGCGATGCGTTTTCCTCCCGAACCTTCGCGTTTTGCCCGGGCCGCTCCTTCCGGTTTTCCCGGGAAAGGGAATGATTTTAACTCGTCATTTCCTCTTCGACCGGAGAACATGTTTCGGTCTCGTAGGCACCGCTGTTGGTCTCCGCGTACTGAGGGATCTGTGCTTCGGCGGAAGACACAGAATCTTTTTCTTTTTTTCTTCGAGAATCGAACCGTGAGGTTTCTCCGGATTAATTTCTTCCAGCTTGAGTTTTTTGAATCGTCGTAAATTATTATTACCGTCACCGTTTTGTGGGTATCCCTTCGTTTTCCGAATGGTTTTTCCGATTTTTCCAAGATGGCGGAGGAGGAAAGGAAGCTGCGCGTGCGGAGGTTCCCGCCGGAGAAGCGCTCGGGAAGGAATCGACGAAAAACCTCGGAGTTTCGGCTGCGAAATTCGCAGTTTTCCATTTTTATCCGCGTTTTCCGCTTCCTTTTTCCGGTTCGAAAGATTAGCTCCGCCTCCGTATCCTTCGAAGCACTTATTTTCCGGCCCCCTCCGCAAATGCTTCATTTTACTTTTCCGGGCCGCAATCGCTCTCACATAAACGGCTTTTCTCGATTCCTGCTCCTTTTTTCTTTTTTTTTTCTCCGCCCGTTCGAACGTCTCCGAACGCGGACTAATCGACCGCCCGCCGCCGTTTATACCGGCTCCGTTGCCTTTGCGCGAAATGATTTTCCACCCTTGCGACTTGGGATTGACTTCGTTCGCCGCCCTTTCCCGCTCGTCCCGCCACTTTTCCGGGATCGCATCAGAATCTCATCGAGCGCTCCGCGTACGACGTCGATACAAAATTATAATATTGTAAATTCAAGTTTCGATAATCTCTCCTCCTTCCCATTTTGTGGTTCTAACCCAATTCGACAGTCCGGGACTTCCTCTCCGAGAGGTGTCTTCACGAAGGAAATTGCTTCGCACCGGTCCCGGCGAGGACATTCGCGTCGAACGCGAAATGCAAGATGATTTTCGGCTGTCTGCCACCCCCCCCCCCCGGGGGAACGAACCTTTCTGGCCCCGTCTGAACCGAATTTCTTCCGAAAATTTCCCGAATTAACTGGGAAAAGTAATTCGAACTGCGTCACAATGGGAGAATCCCCGTGCGGCAAGGAGGAAAATTCTTCGATGATTTGCCGTCCTTTAGGGATGCGGCAGGCTTACGCGTTTTCATTGCGAAAAGTCAGACGTGCAGAAACAGATTTTCGCTGTGGAAATTAAAGAATATTATTGGGATGTCGGGCTTGCAAATGAATGCGATCGGATTTGTGGTAAATCGTTCCTCCTTTCAGATTCTCCCGATGCGTTTATCTCGCGAATTACCGTTCGCGTTTGATTGTCCCCGAAAGCTCGAAAGGGTTGATCTTTTCACCCCTCGAGGTGGCAATGCACTTTGAAGGCGACGGGGGAAAAGAACGTTTTGACTTCGTGCACCGGGTTAGGAGCCTCCAAATGAATTTCCCAAATTCTCCCTGGCGAAATCGTCAAGAAATCCTGAAAGCGACGTGCTGCGGAAGAGATCGCGATTCAGGTCCAGCTGAATGGCAGTCAGCAGTCGCCTTGATGGATTTATGCCCGAAATGCGAGCGGGGACCGAGGATCACCGCCGAAGTGGACCGCGGCTCGAGCCCAGCGATGGTGTTTGACTCGGGGCAAATATTTCGTCGCCGAGGAAGACGTTCAATTCGGACGAAAGTCCTGCGGCCAGGGACCGGTTCCCGGCTGGAACCAGGTTGTGGCTCGCGGTCGCTTTCAACTTCTCCGGAAGTTGCGTCTCAGGTTAAGAACGAGCCCGGCTCTTTCCGGAATCGGTCATCCCTGCAACGGTTTCCCCTTTTCTTTTTGGGACGTTAAAACTTCCTCGGGTGGGGACCTTTCGCTCGGCGACACGACCGACGCGAACGCCGTCGCTGCCCGTTCCGGTCGGGATTCGACGAGGCGGGTGCCCTTTAACCCGACGTGACAAAATGCGGCCGCTCACACGAAAGCGTGCATCTTCTGCCGAAAATGCTTTCGCCTTGTCGGGGGAGGAACCGAAATCGGGGTATCCGGGATCGGACATGGAATCGCCGGGCGGGAAATTTTCTTTCGCCCGTTTCGGCTGCGGAAATTGCGATTTTGGAAAGTCTCAAATTACGCTGCGATGATACGCCGCGGCAGCACCGAATCGCTGGCGGAGCACGCGCGGCAGCAAATCCCCGTGATTGATAGATCAGCTTTGCGTTACTTTCACCCCGGGAGCGGATACCCTTCTCTCGGCCCGGAGGATTACCAGATTAACACCTCTTCTCAACTGGTGAATCGACATTCGGAGCCAGATTTTCGCGATGAAAATCGCAAAATGAAAGGCATTTCCTTTTCCGTCCCGGATTTTGACTTAACCGGAGACTTTCCGGCAAATTGAGGAAGGGCAATTAATCAACCGTAATTATTACGGCCACGGCGCGCCACCCGCAGGGAGGCGACGATGCCGGAGAAATCCTCATAGATGTATGGAGACGCCCGGGGAGGATCTTATTAAGGGCTTTTTAAGAAATTGAAAAGGTGACAAATGGGTCGAAGGATCAATTTGAACGAGCAATTTTTCGTAGTGCCCGGATGAAGATTTATCGCCGGATCCGGAGAAGTTCCGGGAGAGTCCTCGCGGAAAACGCAAAAATTGCCCTCGTCCAACTTTCCGAACGGGGATCCGACGTCTTCCGGCGCAAGTTCCCGGGGCGGGAAGCCCGCGAGAGCAACCGCCCCGCCGTCAACGCAACCGGAGATCCCGGGCGGCGGCGTCGCGGCGTCGCCTTACGGCGGGATCGGGGCCGAAAAAACTCGTCAGGCGAACTTTTCTCCCCGCCGAAGAAGTTTTCGGGTCGCTCCCCGTTCCCGGAGGGCTTGGCCTTTCTTTTTCCGCCGCTCCGAATCCCGGGATTCGGGGATTTTTCCCAAAGCCGCGATCGGAAGCTGCAGCCTGAACGCACGGGAGGGAATCGCTTGGGAAAAGACCGCAGGAAAAGTGTTATTACTCATTCATGAGACGGTCGAGAACTGATTTCCCGCTTTGCGAAATTTCCATTGTCGTTTCATCCTCGAGCGACGTCGTTCCGAGCCGGGAAACTTGAATCGCGGCGTGGACTGCGGGGCCTTCCGAACGTGGCAGGAGAAAGCGGTTTTGCGGGGGGGAAAAAAAAAAAAAAATTCCGGGACTTACCGCCTTACTTTCCCTCCTCGGCTTGTCGTGAGACGGACGCAGCGGCGATTCCAACAGGAAAGAAATCCGCTCGAAGGGAGCGGAACTGAGGAATAATTCATGCAGCGGTTCGTCAGCGTTGCCGGGGGGCAAAGGAACGAAACCTCCTCCGGTGCCCCCTGCGACACTTTTCGTGCGGCCGAAGGAACTGCGATGAATCCCCTGATCCATCGTCGACGCTTCAGCTGAAACTACCCCCTGCGGGGGGGGTGCGATTAATTGGGAGCTTCAATCAAATTTAAAAATTTCAACTTTGAAGTTCACGCGAGAAATTAAAATTTATTACACAAACGAAATAATTATTTTTCACGGGCCGCGATCACCTCGACTTATTTATTCCTCTCCTTTTTTCTTTGTTTCCGTTATCCCGGAGTTTGATTTCTGCGGTCCGCAGGCACCCGTTCGCCCAGCAGAGGAGAGAGTCCCGGACGCTTTCCCTTTTTGCACTCGCCGGAAAAGCGGCAGAAATCGGAGGAAACCGCTTTCTGCTCCGGCAACTTTCATTAATTACGATGAGACGAGGGAAGCGGGGGAGGCTCGAAAAAAGCCCGGGCAACAAAATTTGAAGCAATTTTTCCGGAGCGAAATTCCGTGCCGTAGGCAATTTTAAAATGCGGAGCATCATCAATTTCAGACCTAAACCGATTCGCCCGGAAAAGGATCCATCAAGCCGGGGGGGGGGGGAGAAGGGGTGGGCGGAACGAGCGCAACCTTAAAGATGAAAAAACGGGGATCTCGGAGGGCCGGAGCGAACGGCCCTTCGAACGCGAACGCCGAACGGGGAAAAAGAGTCCGGCGGGCCGTCCCGAAGGTACCTGGGAATGGTAATAAATGCGATAATGGAACAAAGATGTGAATAAGTATAAAGGGAGGCCCGGAGGACTGGAAAAGGCGATGGTCTTGATTAATGATCATTAATGAATAGAGCAGACCGCGACAACGAACGTTTTATCTGCCCCGGGTGAAATGATTTATACGGACCGATTTTGTATTCCCGTCGTTTGTGACTTCGCTTATTTTGTTAACCGACCGAACGGGGTAATGATCGGGGACAGTCTGGACGCGCGCCCGGGCGAGGGGGCCGCCCGTTTCGATCCCCGGAGCGGTTCCGGTGGCCACCGGCCCGCGAAATGGCGGCCGAGTTCAAACGGCCCCCGCAAACGAAGATGAGAGCCTTTGGTGCGATGGACCGCCGGGCCGAACCGTGCCTTCCGCGCCTTTCGGCCGACTCCCGACGTCCGTGAACGTCCAGCTCCGGAGAGCTGTATTCGTGCGACGAGGCCCCGGCACCGGTATTGTACCTTTCTCCGGTTTTTCGAGAAAAACCCGCTTCCAGTCTCGGGCATCGAGGAGGCCTTACGGTAATCGGACAATGGCGGAGGCGGCGATTCAATTTAATTTCGTTTCGCTCAGTTCCCAAGAACGGGATTTACATCTGTTGGGCGTCGATTTTGTCGCACGTTGCAAGTCGTTTAATGGCGTCAACCGATGGATTTTACGGCCGACGGTTTCCCATCGACCGTGGCCATCCATTACCACCCTTGAATTTATGCCCGAACCGGTTTATCCGAAAAAGTAAAGCGTCTGAGCGGGCGGCGAAACGCCAAACGAAATTAAAACAGCTCCGAGCCTCGATACAGAAAGAAAGCAATATATTTCGGCGGGGCGTTTCGATCCAGGATGGTCGAACGGCTCCGCTTGCGTTAAATGTTACGCTGCAGCGCGAACCGTTCGTCGCTACCTTCTTAAATCGTTTCTTCTGCCGATCTCGCTGGATGTGTCTCGATAAGGTATTCGAAAACGCTTCGGATTTCGGCGCCGAAGTCGGTGCCGGTCGAGCGAACACTTTTTCTTTCGGAATTTTTGAGTATTCACGAAAAGAAAACAAAAGGAGAATCAGGTGAAAAATGGGAAATCTTTCGTCCGTCTCTCCCGGAACAGAGAAAAGCAATCGGGCAAAAACAGCAGGAGGACTGTCGGTGGATTTTCATTATTTCTCCGCACCCGAAGATCTCATTCGGTCATTTAAGTTATTCGGCCGGGGAACGAACGCGAATTCGATGCCCGGCAGGAGCAGCTCGAAAGGCGACGCATGAAAAACCTGCCGCGGGAGGTATCGGCGGGGACCGGGATTTCCACCCCGGAAAAACCAGGTTCGGGGCTCCGGGGGATTCGTTGCCCGGACTGACACGTAAGTCGGTCCGCCGGAGCGTGCAGGAAAAGGAAACCTTTCCCGGGTGTACTTTCCTTGATTAACGATCATTATTCGCTTCGAGTGCCGGGGGCGGAAGGATTCCAGTGGGGATCCAGCCCGGGGGCAAAGGGAAATGTCTTATGCATCACGGGGAGCAAACTCAACACTAATTAAGATTAATGAACGAAAAAAAGGAGGATGAATCGGCAGGAAAGACAATTTAATAAATGATTTCGAGATGGAGATGACGAATGATGGAAAACTCCGATTGCGGGGCTCGGGACACTGCTCGGGGAGGCTCCTGCAGCCCCGGCGAAATCCCGGGCGATCTTGTGGAAGAGATACCGAAAAATGAACGAAACAACGGAGATTCGCCCGTCGAGGTTTAATTATTTTATAATGTCTCGAAAACGCAGAATAAATCTGCCTCTGCAGGAATAATTAATTTGCCGCAGGCGCGTTCTTGAGCGCGTCCCCCGTTCGCCGGGACGCAAGAAAGGCAAATGATCAAAGGGAGTTTTCCCGGGGTGTCCGAATATCTTATTTCCCCGTTTTGACAAGCGGCGAAGGGAGCCCACGAAAGTCGAAAATAAACCGGCGTTGAAATGAATCCCGCCAGCCTTTTCTCGCAGGATATTTTTCTCTTTCCCTCTCGTCAGACCGACATTTGTTTTCATTTATAACCAAGGCCTCTCATGCACCACAAACAAACAAAAAACGTAGTGCCAACATTTTATATAAATAAGAGCGGGATAAAATAAGCAAACAGTCCGATCGGCCGACCTGCGGCGAAGAAAATAAATCCACGATGTGCCGGGGCGAGCGATGCGCAGCGTCTTAAATGGAAGCAGCCCACAATGCGGAGCAAACGGGTTCGATTTGCTGCGGAATCGGTGCACCGCCTGACCCCCGGAGGAAGAGGAAACCGCAGGTAACCCTGAAAGAACCTTAAGGTTAGGCTCCGGAGCTGCTCCGACAGCAGAAGATCGCCCGTCCGTGGAAAGTCGCTGTTAGCCAATCGCAAATTAGGGCGAGGGATTCTGGCACTAAGGGAGGAAGCAACCTCAAGTGTTCCAACCCTTGCGATCGGGCATTGCGGACGAAAAAAAATATGGAACGATCAATTCCCCCCCCGCCCGCCTGGAAAACGCTCTGTCGTTTGAAATCACGACGGGGATTCCTGCGGGACGGGGCCATGGAAATCAGTTCGGACAAAAAAAAAGGATTAGAAAATGGAAAAGGTCAGAATTAATTCGTCTCCCGGTTCACGGGCCGGAAAACCGGACTGGAAGATTTTGCGAAAATGATCTGGAACGCGGGATGGAGGAACGTGTCAGGCGTAAAAGCCGAAACCTCCTTAATCCTCTTTGAACGATTAACGTGGCAACGAGCTCGCAGAAGAGCGTCGACGGACGAGGCGATCGCCCTTCCACGATCTTCATCAGAGGACCGGAAAAGGAAAAGCTGACTTTGTTCGGCTACCAAAACAGGACGGGGACTCGCTCATTTCGGCCCGCGAGGAGGTTTCGAAGGCTCCGAATACGGGAACAAATATCGGGCTCTGACGGGAGAGAAAAAAGCAATTTTAAGTTTCTCCTGGCAGCCCTCGCGGCGGGCAAAACCCGGCCCGAAACATTACTTCCTTTAATTTTAACCGCGACGTTTCACGGACCGGAAAAATATGGTCCGGGAACGTTCAATTTTCCCGCCGACGACTCCCGCGCAAACATCTGCGAGCGAGCTTGCCCCGAAAAGTTGGCGGAGCTCTCACCCGGCGACGCATCTCGAAATTTTTCGTCTGCTTCGAAAACCCCAAAATGGCAGCGGTCACGCGCTCCGGAGCCGCGCACGAAGCAACCTCTCCTCGCGAGGCGCGTTCGTTGCATTTTCAACGGGAACCGTCAAATGCACGCGTCGCCCCTTTCACCGCCGCGTTGCTCCGGGGGACGGACCCGAGCACCGCGCCGAACGCTTCCCGCGCGGGGACCGAACGAAAAAGTGGGGAAAGGAAACGGGTGAGACGTTTTCGGTGCTCCGCACCGGTGCGAAAGCGCAAAAAGCGGAGACGCTGATCGCACGCGTGATACCTGAACGTGCGAAATGAAAATGATAAGGAAGGCAGACTTGAAGAACGCAACCGTTTCCTGGGAGTAGCTCGGGCGAACCTTCGCCCACGAAGTGCGTCGCTTTTCCACTTTTCCATTGAAACTTTCGCATTCGGCGCTGCCGTTGTCGTCTCCCTAAGCGCGGCGTCGAAAATGGAAAGGAAAAGATAATTCAATTTTTTTTTTTTTTTTTTTTTTTTTTTTTAAAATTCCGAAAAGCTGCGACATCGCGTCGCGAAGGAAAAATCGCGGAAATGCACCGGGAAAAGCGGCGGAAATTCAGGTTAATTTTGACCGCCGGGAAAATGGCTGTCGGAAACTTTGCACAAGATACTCGGACGGAGGCTTATAATGAAATTCTGATATTTTTCCCATTTTGTGGTAAGTTATTTTGTTTTCCCGACTACCCTTAAGGAGCAAGAGTAAAAGAATAAATAAAGTGTGGACTTGGCAGGAATATAAATGGAAAGAAAATATTTGGAGACGACATTTAGTAATATTTATTCGGCTTTTGTTGTAGTAATCTTGAAAAATACTTCTTTTTTTTCTCCGATCTGTATGGAGAGAGAGTTGATTTGGGTTTGTGCAGTGTTATTTTTTTTTTTTCCCCTTTTGTACTGCTCCAGACGAAAACAAATAAAAGCCTCCGGTTAATGGACACCTCGCCATATTTGTTAATCGGATTCTAATCAACCCGGTGCTTGCTGCGCGAACGGTTTACATAAATGATTCGAGTGGCGTTTGAAATATTTCGAAGGAGCGAAAAAACAAGGCGCGAGCTCGGAGGAATTCGAAATACGCAGATTTACACGGACGCCGAGGCATCTTCAGCGCCGCAGCGAGTGGAAATACAGCCGGAATCGCTCTTGCTTCAGTCGGAGGAATGGGAGAAGAATCTTAGGAACGATGACGACATAGACGAATTGTTTGGATTTCGAACCGAAGAGTCCGTCCGATCGGAGCAAGAGTCCACAAGGAGGGTTTCGCCGGGACGGGAAAAGGGCGTCAAACCGCCGGAATGCACGGACGACGAACAATTCGGGCCCGGATTTTTGACGAACGCGGACCGGAAGAGAAAAAGAGAGGGGTTGGACAAGCGGGGTGCGAGGGGGATGAGCGCCGCCACAAACCGATGAGAACGCTCGAGGCGGAAGCGGAACCGGAGAAACGCGATAAACGGAATGAAAATCTGCAGAGCGTCTCGTGCGGGGAAAAAGAAAAACCTGTTTGCGCGCTGTCGTTCAAAAACGGGATGAGATCCGCCCGAGAAGATCCCGGAGTCCCGGGATGCTCGCGATTAAGTGTAAGCCGGGGGATGTACATCGCCAAGCATACGGACGGGGGGGGTTCATCTCTGATGCCTAACATCCCCAATTATCTGGTTATTTCCATCCCCTTCGCAATTTGTATAAAGACGACGCTGTGGTGGGCTGCGGTCTCGCTCATCCGAACGCAATTGCTCGGCAATAAAATGCAGGCAATTCCGGAACATGTCACGTAAGCTTTTACGGGGTGGATGGAAGGAGCACCGCTCGGCGTGAGAAGGGGAGAAGGAAAAGCTCAGTCGGGCTTTATACCCCCGATGGATGGTAAAAACCGATCCTTTATCTCGTTACAATGTATTTGAGCGTCAAGAGGGTAGATTATCGCGGGTAATATTAAATAATCGCATGAGATGAGGGAAGCGTGCATCTTATGGAGAAATTATATCTCCGTGAGGAACTGGAGCAGAAGAAAAACGGGAAAATGTGAAGAGAACGTCGAGAGTCAAGTGAAGGGAAGAATCCCGGATTACCCGAGGGACGAGGACGAGGGTAAAATAAAATATTTTAATAACAAAAATGATAGTATTTCCCTCTGTATTACACCACTCGAGGGGTGAAGTGCTTTCGGGGGATAAATTCGGAAAGCTTATGAAAAAAGCACTTTTGAATGACGAGGTTAAAAATTTTAAGCCGCGGAAAAAAAAAAATATATATATATATACACATGTAACCGAAGAATATTAATATTCGTACTAACGCGAGCTTAAAAACTGCGGCCGAGTCAGGAAAAACGGAAAAGCCTTGGAAGATTCCGTTTTGAGCGGATCGAGTGCGTTCGGGTGTCCGCTGCACGTCAAACAGTCGTTCGCCGTTCGCAGGTTGCTGTCGCGGGGAGGTTTTTCCGGGTCGGACGGCAGCGCGCCAGACCGTTTGCCTTCGTTTGCGGGAGAGCCGGCGGAGCGCACCCGAAAGCTCCGACGTCGCTTCCGCGTCAACCCCGAGGTTCGCCCCTTGACCGACGCCGCACCGTCGAACGGAAATCGCGGACAGATCCAAACCGGCCGGCGCCGGAAGCGGATCCGGCAATCCGCGGTTGCCGTCCCTCCCGGGAAGCGGGGGGGGGGGGCCTCTCCCGGCGGGAAGAGGAAAAAAGGGACGCGGCCCCTCGTTCCCGCTTTCCCGTCTCCCGATCCGGGCTCTTTTTCCTTTTCCTCCCGGGAACAGCCTCGCGCCATTGTACCCGAAAGTAAAATTTCGGATGGTGAAAAAACTCTAATCCTCCATTATGAGTCGTGCAACACGTACAAACGGCACGTTATTAAGACTCGCATCACATTGAAAGAGTTGGCTTAAAATCCAAAAACCCATTTTTTCGTTTTACGCGAAAGGTATGACAAAAAAAAAAAAAAGAAATACATATAATATATATATATTCGCAATGCGGTTCGTCCAATTTGTTTAAGTTCAAGAAATGTATTTAACCAATGAAACGAAACCGGGGTGTAAAATGTATGCACGGCTTAAGGATCGAAACGTTTTACTTCAAAGGTAAAATGAAGACAATTTTCATGTTTGAACAAGAGAAACATACACGTACAAAACATACATATCTTCCGTAATGGTAAAGCTCCAGGTTGGATCGCACCAAAATCGCTGGCATCGCAGAAAAACTAATATCGCATTTTAATTGTGAGCACTCGCATATGTATGCTTTTAATCCGCTGAACAAAAAAATATTTCAATCTGAACTTAACGTTAAAAACGTAATATTTATTTTGCTCAAATCCCAAGTATATTTATTTAATGCCTTGCGTAATGTGCTTCTTAGGGGCGAATTTAAATCTCGGAAATAATTTTCTTTCCGCTATTTATTCAGAAAATTAATTTTTTTGTTTTGCTTTTTTTTTCGGGGGGGGGTAAACAAAACACGTAAAAGATCGCTGTTGGCGGTGCAGGCGCAAGTCGACCCCGGACATATGCGGCGGAGTGCGCGACGCCGAATTTGAAATGTTGTTCGGGAAAAAATTAATTTTATATTAGGACGCGGACGAAGATCCGCGAGCTCTTGCGCAGGCTTTCCGGTTGGGTTTCGACCGAAGGGAAACGTACCTGGCTCGGAGAGGGGAAGAATCGCGGCGGGAGAGGGAGAAGCGATTCCGGTGTTTCGAGTCTCGAATCCGAATCCAAAGTTCAGTCGCACGTTCTCTTTTTCCCCGCTCCTGCATCCCGCGCTTCCGCTGCGCGGGCCCTTTCGGGGCCCGTTCGCTTCCTCCGCGGGGCCTTTCCTCTCGCTCCGGTTTTTCCGCCCGCCTCCGCTCATTTTCCCGACTGGAAAAGAACCTTTTCACGGATCCTCACTTTCCCGGCATATCCTTCTTTTTTTTTTTTTTTTTTTTCACCGTGCTTCCGACATTCCTCCCGGGGCGTCCGTCGCTTCTGCTTAGAAGCGCTTCATCGATTTAACATCTTATTTTCGTTCTCCGCCTCGCGTTATTTCTCCTTTTTTTTTTTCATTTTCCTCCTCTCTCCTTTATCCCAGAGCTTCTCCGTTGCGTTCTCTCCCCCGACGCCTTCCCGAATTTGTTGTAAAATTTTCAATTCATCTTATTTTCCGCCGGACAATCGCCGACACGACAGCGCGCCTCGATTTCGGTTCCGGAGTCCATTTAAATCATTTTTTTTTCCCCTTTCCGAGCCCGGGGGGGGAGGGTCGGCGGACAATTTCCCTCGCCCCCGCCGGAGGTCGAGCCCTCGATTAATTATCCATCTTTCCGACTGAAATTAATGAAACTTCACCGGGTCGAACGGCGACTGCAACGGGGAGGCGAAGGACGAGGGCGGCTCCCCGCGACGAGACGTTAAAACTGCCGATCCGGGGAGGGATGCGACGCGAGTTTCCGGGGGAGACGCGTTCGCAATGAGAAAATCCGAAGTGAATTAGATGCGAAACTTTTCCGGCTAACGTAAAATCAAGCGAAGAGAACGTATGCGCGGAGCGTTCCTCCGCGGACGTCGGCAGATCGACGTCCGAACGAAGGGCGAGGCGGCCGCGCGACCGGAGCTGAGCTTCCCCGTTCGTGCATCAACTTCCGCCGGGGCGGCGAGAGAAATGCGAGATCCAGATGATCGGAATCGAATCGGGCCGGAAGCGACCGTTCGCCGGCGGAAATCGAAATTCGGTCGGGAAGGCAGTTTAACCGTTCGCAGGGGAAAAAAAAAAAAATAAAATAAAATCGGGAAAATCTGCAGGTCCTTTGATTGCTGTGAAAACTTAAAAATTCCGCCAAGCTCCGGCGGCGAGGTGAAACGAACGTGCGTTCGGACTTTCCAAAATCCCCCCCGCAGGGTGCACTCGGGGGCATTTTCCCTCCGCTCCAGCGAATCCGGGCCGACCCGATCGGTCGCACGACTGACGGTCAGACGAACTGCGTCCCCGTGTGCGCCGCGGGGCGTGAGGAGGACGACGCATGGAAAAATTAGCGTCGGTTCAGATATTTGTTACGTCGTGCGCCAGCCTCGGCGATATGCGATTTCGAGACCGAAACTCGATGGCGATGTCAAGACATTTTCCCTGTCCCTGTTCGTGGCGCAAAATTAAAATCAATACCGAATTGCATGCGAAAATAAAAGAACAAAAGGCTGAAATTAATAATTCGGTTTTTAATTATATAAATCATTTATTTTCACGTTGTCCAAAAGTGATATTTAATAATTAATCGTGCAAACGCGTGAAACGAGGCGCGGGAAAAATAATAAATTTTCCTTGTAATTAAATGTAATATAAAAGGTCCGTGCAGAACGTGTTATTGTGTTGTTTCGCGAGTTTCGGCGGCATAAATCCATATTTCTAAAAATCTAAAAAGGTTTATCGGGAGAAGTTTTCCATTCGGAATGCGAGGAATGCCCCGTTTGCTTTAAAAATTTGCTGCGAATCCTTTGCGCGAGCTTTCCCGTGCCTCACGGCTTTTCCTCTGATTTATCGCCGAGCTTATTTTCCTTCACTTTTATTTTTATTAACCTGAGCGCCTAATTACGCTCCGCAATTCTCGCTCTCGCCCCCGAAACTGTCGAAAATTCGATTTCGATCGCACCCCCCCCCCCGGGGGGATTTTCCGCGGGAAACGCGGCGGCCGCTCCCTCCGCAACGATCGGGGCCTTCGGCGGCGCGGAAGGTATCGAACCGCGAATTTCGGTCGGGAGAAGCCTTCGGAACCTGCGCCGTCGCATAAAATCCGGGCGACGATCGGCGGCGCCCGAGATGACGCCCGCGTCCCGATTCCCGTGCAGGTTCGCCAGCGAGGGGACCGCGAGGCAGATAAGGGCTCCGCAGCAATAATTCTTCATCCCCTCGGAGCGGAATGAACGTCCGCCGTTCCATTACGGGGGCTTTGAACGCAAATTAACGGCTCGGGTTTCGGTAATGAACGGTATTCGGAAAACCGCAGCGTCTGCAGCGAACCGGGTTCGTTTGCCTTGGCGTCGCATTTTGATGAATCGGCAAACGGCAATTTTCCCGAGGATCGTGCCGGGAGCGAGAGACGCGCGCCCGAGGAGCCAAACCCCTCGGACGCTCCGGGCATCGGTTTCCGAGGGCCGATTCCATTTATTTTTCCTTAAAATCTCTCCGGAGACGCCCCCGCGAACGGTCTGTTCGTCCCCCCGCGTGGGGGAGTCGAGTCAAAGGGAAAAACACCGGACCTCCCCTTCGGCGGTGAGGCGAAATCTTCCCCGAGCGCCTTTAAATCATAAATGTTTATTGTTTTCCGTTTGCCGCAGCGGCAAAATCCTTGCGCCGCGGAGAGCGCTCGTCCCTCGGCCTCGGCGCCGTCGTCGCCGCTCAGTTGCGAGCCGGGAGTCTTTGCCGCTCGACGCTTCAGACGGTGGCGTCGTCGCCCTCCACTCGCTCGTCGCCGAAGAGCTCTCGCCGCGATCGCCGACGCCCGGATGGGCTCTCACCACGCGCCGCGCGACGCCCTCGACGCTCCGCGGTAAACCCTTCGCTCCTCGCGGAACCTTTTTCGACGAAAGTGGCGAACGAACGTTGAATTTCGTCCTCCGTCCCGGTCGCGCGTTGTGGAAATGCCGAAAGTGCACTCTCGGATGGCGATCGCGCGTTGATTGAATCCGCTTCGAACGCCTCGACTTCAGCACGGAGCCGCTTCGTTTTCCTGTCGGTGAGTACATTTTAGCGTCGATTCAGCTAAATTCCGTGCCCGACACTCGTCTGCGTTTGTAAATGTGCAAAATCGGAGGCCCGCGGGGGATTCCGCTCCCGATGGGCCCGCCACGAAATCGCCTCGATTATTGAACCCTTTTCCTTCTCCGCACGTCCATTCCGGCCCGTTCGAATTCGTGGCCCGACAGGATAACCGCCCCGCAAACCTCCTGCGCGACGCTTAAACCTTTCCCATTAAATCAATTTTTCTCTTCCTCTCCCGGCATAAATTATGGGAAATACAAATCTGAAAAATCTTTTCCCTCCGCCGATCCCTCCGCTTACGACGTGCACGCGGACATAAACTTTTTTAATGGTCCGCTTTAAAAAAGTTTCGCCTTAAGACGGCCTCGTCGGAAACATCCCAAATGCAAGAAGACGTCTGAAAAGATTGCGGATTGACGGCAAAGTTAAATTTAATTGAACCTTCCCAGCCTCACGCGGACGGACGGTGAATTTTTTCGTTATTTTTGTGAAAATTGATGTGGAATTTCCAAACGCCGAAACCGCAGGGCGCAAATGGAACGTCTGAAATGCATTTAGCGGAAATCGTGAAGGTTCCGAAGATCGCCGAACGCAACAGGAAAAAGGAATTTCTCGTCCGGCGAAGCAATCCAGCAAACGGTTCCCAGCTCCCGGGACTTCACGTGGTGCACGCTAAGGAAGCGGATGCTTTTCCGGCCCCGGCGCTCTGGACCTGCACCGGAGCGAATCGTACCCTCGACTGAGAGGAAAAAAGCTCCGCTTCCGTCGCTGCACCGGCAAAAGTGCGCTGCCATTGCGAGCGAACGGATTCTCCAGCCGGCTCGGGAGGAAAGCCGCGATCGGCGGCGACGGGCGGCGTCCCGATGACTTCCACGTCCCCGGGAACTGACGCTGTCTGCGGGGAATGTTTTTCCCGATAGCCCGCCAATAATCCGCGGCTTTCAAGCAAAATTCTTCGTTAAAAAAAAAAAAAAAATCTGCGGATTTTCCTTTTCCTCATTCACCGGCGAATGCGCTGCACTTCCGTTTTCGAAAAGGCGATTTCCGCTTGCCCGACTGAGCGGGGCGCTGGACGTGCCGATGCCGCGGATCGGCCCCGGCAGCGGATTCGGAAAAGGCTCGCTCGTCTCCCTCCCCCCCGCTTCCGACAGCGCCGCTTCCGATTTATCGACTGGAAAAAGGCCCGCTCTCGGCGGGGGCGTAACCTAACGCCGGGCGGTTTTACGACGATAACTCGCATCCGGAGAGACGCTCGGAAAATGCTCCGAAAGGAACCTTTTCGGGTTGAGTTGTTCCGCGGCTGAGAAAAACGAGGCCGCTACGGATCCGTTTCTCCCCCTTTCGTGGCAGCAGATTAGCAAGAATTTTAAAGAAAAATCTTCCGTAATTTAATTACCGGAAGTACTGGGCCACACGAGGAAAGCGCGCAAACGCTCCCGGTCTGGAAGTAAATTGACCTAACGTTTTTCTGCAAGCGATTATCCGGTAAAAAAGCAAAACGCGGCTCGGGCGTAAGGATTTGCATAAATAAATACAGAATCGTTGTTTATTGCTGCGAAGCTTCCAAGGCGTTCGTGTAACTAAAATCTTCGTTTGCGGCACATGCGATCGGACTGACCCGGGCGTGGCAGTTGCGGGCGGCACAAAGGCCCGGGGGCTCTTTCCCTTCGAGAAGGAGAGAAATTGCATGCGAGAGCGGCGCTTCCGGATTCGGACGGAAACCAACCCCGAAGGGTGCGGAAGTCGCACTGCCGACGCGAAGAAATAAGCGGGGTCGCATTTCGGCCGCCGCAGCAGCCGGCGAAAGGGCGTTTCGGGGGTGTGTCCCGGAAAACTGCATCCTGCCGTTTGCGCGAGGGTCGACGGTTGACCGTCGGGACCAAGGTGCGAAGGCGAAGTGTCCCGGACTCCGTGCGTCGCTTTTTGGACGCAAAACAACCACTCGCGTCTCCACCGTCTGGAATCACCGATCCCGCTCGCTTCATCTTACCCGGAGCAAAAGCATCCCCTCCTGCAGGTCTCCGTTCCGCGTCCCCGGAGTCGGTCCTTCCTCCCGGGTTCCCGTTTCGCGGGGGCTCCGCTTCCGCTCGGACCGCA
This sequence comes from Ricinus marginatus, assembly GCA_028565995.1. Lineage (NCBI taxonomy): Eukaryota > Metazoa > Arthropoda > Insecta > Psocodea > Ricinidae > Ricinus > Ricinus marginatus. The sequence goes on from JAOWBB010010207.1 coordinate 74,622, forward strand.
ATGCAACAAGATACTTTTGGGCGCCGGACCCGTCCCGTCCTTTCGCGTTCCGCATCGTCACATCCGACATTTGCATATCCGGATATCTTCGCCGGGGCCTCAGCATGCGGAGCGAGCGCGTGAGGCGTTCCATCTCCCGACGGACGTTCCCTCAAGATTTCCTCGGTCCGGAGCCCTTTCCCCCGTCAGAAAAATTTGGTTCATGGCCATCAATCGCGCGTCTTCGAACGGCGCGGAGCGTTATATCCGTGAAATTGAGGTTTTTGCGTTTATCACAGCCGACTTCGAACGCCAGATTTGGTTTCGATAATTCCGGATGCCGTTTCCGGTCAAAGAGCACAACCCGAAGGACTCCCGATTCGCGATGGAAATGTTGTCTCGGAAGGTTCGTTTTTATGTCCTTCCGTTTCAGTTTATTCTGGCGTTTTTCCGGCATCCGGAAGCCTTTATTTGCTTTCGCTTTTTGAAAAAAAAATTTTTTTTTTTTTTATTTTTTTCCCTTTTTCACAGGAAGGTTTTCAGATGCGAGCTTTATGAGCTGCACCCTCGCTTATGAGTCCACCCTCGGTGGACTTCGATTTCGGGGGTGCAAAAACATCCGGGAAGGATTTTAATCCCGCAGGAACGTCATTTTTGACTTATCCTTTCGGCGGCGACAGTTTTGCTCCGGTTAAAAACGTCCAAGTTTAGCTTCGTGCGTCGCAGCGGGCTCGCTCAGGTAGACGGATAACCGGGGGATAAATTAAAACTGCGTCAAAACGGCATGGAAATGGATGTGAAGCCCCTCGAAAGGACTTTTCCGTTTTTCCGGGACCTGGAATATCCTCGTATGATAAAAATAAAATGCGTTCGATAGCGCTCGGGTTCTGTTTATATATGAACGCCCCTTTGGCACACACGTTCGCATGAGTGCGGCAAAGGGAAACGAAAGGAAAAAACTTTTTTTTATTTACCTACAAAACTTATCTGAAACAAATCGGATACATAAATAACTTTGGTGTTTAATTTCCTAATTTTCACGTATATTGCGGCCGCACGATAAAGTTTTGCATATTTTCGTCACAGTTTTCTTTGCTTTCGCGAACGAGATCGGCGTTGACGCTGCCGAATACTGGAATCGCCCACGGAAACCCTTTTCTGAGGCGCTATCAGGACCGAAAAACTGCGTTTCCCGGGACGGGCACGGTTTCGAATTTTAATGCCGCACACGGCCGCGAGACGTGGGGGTGGGGGGAGGGGTGAGAGAACTTGAAGTTCGAAAAAGAGAAGAATGCACGGAGGAATCCGTCCGGAGGAATCACCGGGGCAGAGCTGCAGAGGTGAGTGGGTGACCGCCGGGACTTCCCGGGGCAGATCCCCGGGAAAGGTTCGCCGGAAAATCTTTTTCCCTTCTCTTAACCACCACCACCCCCCCTCCCTTCCCTCCTCATACCATTCCGGAAAATTATCCGCGAAGAAACCTCATTAATGCAAGTAATTTGCCTTTGAAACCGCGAAATTCGGCAAGTGGAAACATAAGTTCGAATTCCTCAACTTTTGACTCTCGTAAAGCGTCCGCCCTTCGGGGGATGAAAAACGGTCCCGTTTCACGGATTCGGAATTCGCTCGGGCCGAAAATTTTGGGAACGCCCCGGATTTCTCCCCGGTAGGTATTCGAGCCGCAGAGGATCGGAGCTCCCCGAAAATACCTGAAATCTCGCCCCGGACGTGATTCGCGATCGCTTCCCTGCCGTGCTTGCGTCGTGCCTGCGAGCTTGACGTCGGAGCAGTTCGTACCTTTCCTTCGCCGAATTCGGATAACTCTCACTCGATCTTTGCGACCCCCGAACTGCGCCAAATTTGGGGCAATCCTCCCTGCGCGTCCCTCGCTTCGCATATGATTCCCTTCCTAAGGCAAAAGCAATTTTGCAAATCTTACACCATGTTCCTGAACTTGCTTGAAGTCTGTAAAATGGTGGAACGAACTGTTTAAGTGTGCTAAACAAGCTTTAACCAATAGCAATTTGTTCCTTGTCTCTCGTATCCTGAGGCACCCGTTCCGGGGACTTGGAACCGACGACTTTGCCGCAGCCTTTCGCATCGCCCTGTTATACATAAAGTATCGAAAGTTAATGTAATCGGCTGCAGGCCGAGTTTTTCCATGTTTGCCGCGCTGCAAAAGTCAAAATCGTCGCTTCGATTCGAAATTTTCTTGCACGGATTTTCCGGGATCGATTTTTAATGATGTGCCATTAAATGCACGCATCACGCGCGGCCGAGGTGGTCCTTTTGCTTTTCGGGATTTGAGAAAATGGAAAAGGGATGCGAGTTTGGAGGCACCCTCTGCGGGTTTTCCCTACGGCTTCCAAAATTTTACCCTTGCTCGATGATTTACCCGCATCCAGTCTTCTGTCCATTGTTAACTCGGAGAGTTCATCTGGAGAAAAAGTCTCTCGCTCTAAAAGCGATCCGCGATTTGTTTCGCGATGTCGCATTATTTGTGAATCGCTTTCACGCGAGGAGATTTGGGATTTTTGCGCGGGGCGCATGCATCTCTTTATCTCCGGAGTTTTCGTCCAGCAGACGAGGTACCGCGAGAGCGAGTCGTCTTCGTTCGACTGCCCCCGGGCCGGTTTCTTATTTCCGCCCGAGAAACTAACTGCACAGGAAACACGATCCGGACCGCACTGCAGGCGCTTTCCTCTTCGAATTGAACGCCTAAAATGAGAAGGTTCCTCCTTTGGGAGAAAATCCGGTTGCTGGAAAATGCTCCCCCGAACTGCAAGTATTTTCGGGGCGTTTCGCCGAACTGTTCCGGTTTTTCCGGACTCGTTTTTGAGGCGCGAAAATTGTTCATCTCCAAAAGGGGAGTTAAACACGAAATAAATGTCACGGCCGCGCATAAGGGAAAGGGCTAAATAAATGAGAAGGATTTGAAAGTCAAATCATCGGAAGCTTCAACTCGAGGGCTTCCTTCAAATTGCGAATTCATTAAGGGTTGATATTGGTCCCGTGAACGGGCATCAACGTGGGCACCCCCGGGGGAGGTGAAGAAGCTCGAGACCCGCGGCGGAGGAGCCTTTGTGCTTTGCGTTCCGGACTTTTCCAGCGACAAATTCCGCTCTCGGCGACGCCGGGATCTGGAAGGGACCGGAAGAAAGCATTTCAAGGAGCGGTCAGTCCGGAGGGGGTTTCACCTTTCCGGCGGCGGGAACAAAAAAAAGTACACGACCGAAATTTTAAGCATTCCAGATTCCGAAAGCAAGTTTTTCCCCTTTTCCCTTCTCCGTGGCATTACGGAGAGCGAATACATAAATAATTGAGGAACTTATAACTTCATGCATTTCCGATGAAAACTTCATTATACTCCGCGGTTTTTGGGGAATGTTTCCGGAACCGTCTCAAAAGTGAAATTCGAGAACTTTCGAAGCTGGAAATGTCGCCAGCATGCGTAAGAAGGTCTCCGGTCTCGCTCAGCCTCTCGTCGCGTGACCGCGAAGACGAAGCGCTCAATTTGGCATCCGAAGATTTGTTTAAGGCTGGAGAAAAATAATGGTTGCGGGAGATCGAAACCCCGGCGAGAAAAACGAGGCGAAGAGCAACAGGTATCGGATGGAGCGGAGGTTTTAACGCGGGTGAAACTCCGTGCACCGGAGAAGGAAAAATCGACGAAGCCTTCCGGTCGCACTCGTGTCCGGTTGTCGGTCCGAATTGCAAATTTCCACGATCGCTCGGAGTCAAATCAATCGCGGAGGCACGGAACACCGCAGCCGCAAGGAGCGAATCGCCCCGCTGTTAGGGAAACCTCTCAGGATTTCGAGAGAGAGAGGAGCACGGAGCTGCAGGAACGGGTCATCGAAGTCGGGTTTTAAGAAGGCCGCCCGCGACCATCGGGAAACCGGAAAATTTTCTTGGAGAAAATGATGGCGAAGGCGTCCAATTTTTACCGGTCTCGCCCAGCAGTCGAGTTTTCGAGCGGGCAATGAATCTTCCGGCGATTTCTTCGACGGCGTCGTGGCGGCAGATCGCGCCCTTCTTTTCGTCTTCGCCCTCGTTCGGACGCCGGGCGGGATCCCCGCCGGCCACCGTCGACTCCCGCCCGTTGCGGGGGCAAAAATTGAATTTTCATCTTTCGCAAACGAAATCGACGCTCGGAGGCCGTGCCGCGGGGACGAAACCAATTTGGAGAATTGAAGGCTTTGGCAGTGCAAACCCACCCCTGGAACGGGGAGCTTGACAGGGTCATAATTATGGAAATTATCCTTTTGTGCGCCATCACGTTCGGGGCGAGCGTGATGGAAATTACGCCGATCCGGTCTTTTTCCATGCGAATTCGACCATTGCCGAAGGTGGGAGAAGGAATTCCCGCTGTCCGACGACCGAGTCGAAAAATATTCCAGAAGATCGAGCGCGTTGGGCCGGGTCGGGTCCACCGGCGGCTCTCTGCGCCGGTTCAACTCCCTTTTCTCGTGTCAGAAGACGAATTTCGGATGCGTTTGATGTGCACCGAATTAGCGCGCGGCAAAAAAGTGAATGGTCCCAGGCGGGACTGCAGTTTTATAGTAATCCGAGATCGTAAAATCCTCCGTTTACGTTCCGTATTCCAGTCGACGTCCAAAAACAACACGAAGAACAATAAATTAGCCGGGAATACATTAAAAATAGGTGCACGCGCTCCCGTCGTCCCATTTCTTGTACACGTTAAGCGGTCGCGGATTAGGTAACGACGACCGAGCCATTCCCTATCCTAGTTATACAGATTCGGAGGGCTTAAAAAGGGATAAACGCGAGCATCAGGCACTAAATTTTGCTTTTGGGACCGCGTTCATTTTATTTATTCATTTTTCACATGGAGAACTCGGGAATGAAATCAATCGAGACCGTTCGCAGAAGGAAAGGAACCTGAAACCCTCAGGTTCCGGTGGAGTCGCGTTAGGCGTGAGCTCGTACGGAACGGATGCGGTCAGGCGTTCGCTGCAGCAGTGGAAACTGAGATTTTCGAACGGGGCCAAATTGGATGCGAGATATTCAAACCTGCGTAATCAACGGCGGAGTTTTTTTTTTAAATTTTTTTTTTTTTTTTGAAAAAAGAAAACAGCCCCCGATTCGTCCCGGGGCTAATGCAAAGATTAGTTTGCGCACATATTCGGGCTTCGATGCGAGCGGAGCAAACGAACGGCCCACCAAGAAACGCGAACACTTTCCGCGCAATTTTGCGACGCGCCGCGTCCGTGCGCTGGCGACCTCGGGAAATTGGGGCGAGGAAAAGTTCGAACGGGACAGCTCCGGCGTAACAAATTGGAAAATTTCTCGGGCAAGGAAGAAAAGGGGAAACTGCCGATCCGAACCTGAAATTTCATTTCGGCCAGGGAGAAGAATACGGCGGAAGAAACGGGACAATTTTTTCCGGTACGGAACTTATTCATCGCCATATTTCGAACCAATTGAAGCGAGAAACTGCAAAGGGAAGAAAACGGGCCGGGGGAGGAAAACGTCGCGGTCTCAGTCGAGGGTTTTCCATTGAGATCGGCCACGATTTTGACCCCCCCCCCCATCCGGATCGTGGCAGGAGAAAAAACATTTTTAACAAACGTTAAAAACGTCTGGAACTCCGCTCCGAATGTTTGCTCCGTCTAGCGAAACCCATTTCGTTTTTAAAGGTAAATAAATTTGATTTTTATCCATGTTTTGAAATTTACAATGCGTTCGGGCGAACGGCCCGGAGTTTTTTTTTTTTCTTCTTTTTCCCCACGGAGAATATGCAAATTTCGGATTTCGACCGTTGACCAGAGAGCTGCACGTTCGGCATCTGGTATCCCTTCGACGGCAAATTTTAAAGCCCCGTAAAAATTTCCATCTCAACAATTTCCGATTTATAAGGATTTCGAAGAGCAGCAGCCGCCGCTCGGCCCCCCGACAGCCCCCGACCGGGGGAGGGTGCTTGGGGGCGAACGACGAGCTCCTTTCCCTCTCCGGCACTCGTCCAAACCCGCTCGGGATTCAGATTTAAACCGGGAGGAATTTCGAACCTTTCTCCGCGCGGGGCACACTCAAACCCGAGCCCTCTCCTGAATTTTCCCATTTCGGACCTTCTTTCACCGGGGGGGCGGCTCCCCCGGATCCCGCCCGATCGCATCCGTTCCATCCCCCGCGGTTCTCCAGTTTCCCATCTGCGGACGATGCACCGGAACGCGATCGGCGGTCTGACAACACTAAAAATGTGCAACGCTGACAAACGGAAGCTAAAAAAGCATTCGGGGAGGCTGCCTTTAAGTGATGCATTTCCCTCGGCGAAAGCTGGATCCGCAGCCTCCCTGGAAGATTTTCCTCCGCTGCTAAATTAAGGAAAGCTCCTGCCTCGGTTTTGGAAAGGAAAACGAAAGAAGAGATTTTCTTTTTTTCCTTTTTTTTTTTTTTTTTCGCTTTCCGTTCTTTCTCTTCTTTCCTCCGCCGGAAAAGTTGATCAGGGAAAGCTCGGTTTATGACTGAACCAGATGGAGGGACTTTACTAATTTACAATTTTCCCTTTTTGTTGCTCTTTTTGGGGGGGGGGGGGGGGGGGGGGGGGGGGGGGGGGGGGGGGGGGGGGGGGGGGGGGGGGG
>JAOWBB010010218.1:0-80874 GCA_028565995.1 Ricinus marginatus
AAAAATTTTTTAAAAAATGGCATTAAAAATAATAATGAAAGAAAAACTTGTTATTGAAATTTTATAATATGAATATTATATTTATAACAAATCAATATTTGAAAAAATTGGATTAATAAAATATTATAGATCTCAGAGACTTGAATTAATGATTATCACATTACATGAACTTTAATAATTTTAATCTCCTTCTTATATAAATTATTTTTCAACAAATTATATAAAGAACATCCAAATCAAGCTAAATTTTTACCTCTTTGGTAACAGATAAATTTGTTAACTGCTCAACTCTAACTGGATTTTTATTAATAATTGCATGCGCAATAGTCTGTAATTGTTTGTGCATTGTGTTTTCCTGCGCGGGTGATCTTGAATTGTCGCAGCTATCATTAGTATGATAGGCTCTGCTCCCAACTTCTAATTTAATTCCTTTTGAAGACCTGAAATGCGATTAATTCTTTTTTTTTCGAGTCATTTTATTTTCTTTGTTCCTGAACACAAATTAAATTTTTTTGCTCAGCCCCGTCTTGAAACATAATCCATCATGGAATATCTGGATATAAATTTACATCATAGCAAAATATTTTAAAAATTTTGGTTAATTATTCAAACGTTTCTTATATTTCTTATTAGAAATATATTATATAATCATTAATAAAGCAATATTACTTAATAACTTATAGGTATCAAATTATTTATTTTGCAAAAAAATTAATTTTTTGGCCAAATTGTTTACTATCATAAACAACAATAAAAAAAATATTGTTGCCATATATAACAGCATTTATTCATTTAACTCACCCTCCTTCAGCATAATCCCTTTCTTTTGCAGGCTGAGGTTTCCCAGGGGGCAAATTTTGCAAAGACTGCATAATTGCTTCTTGTTCTCTAATCTGTCGTCTCCTTTTCTTAGACCATAACTCATGGCAATCTTGCCAAGTAGGTAGAAGCATGGACATGGTCCTGGGGGGGGGGGGAAAAAAAAAAGAAAATATGATTATTAAATTAGTATAAGTTTTCATTTAGAAGAATAAGTTATAAAAAGGAAAATTAAAGAAGCATATATTTTTCCAGTTCTAAAAGAGTCATTATTTTTTCCATTTAATTTATTACAAATAAAATATTTTTTTATTCATGCATATTTTATTTTCATGTTTCTTTTAAGTTCAATATAATTCAATTTAGAAGATTTAAGTCTAAAAAAAAATTAAAATTTATACTTATTAAACTTGTAAAATATAAATTAATATTAAAATTTTTTCTTTACTTTTCTGGTTGTACATTTTTCAGCCAGGTAGATTTTAGTGCTTCTTCTGCTGTTATTCTTTTCTCGGGATCAAGCTCCAACATTTTATCCAGTAAGTCGAGAGCCGTTGACGGCATAAACATGAATTCTTCCCTTAAACGTCTTCTATATATCTTCTTAGGTTTAATTGTATGCCACAATGGAAGTTTAATTACTGAAGGCCAGACGGCAGGCGTGGGCGAGCCGCAGAGTCTTGATATGATATCTAATTGCATTAATTCTACATTGGCCTATAGAAAAAAAATTTTAAAAATTGATATTATTGTTAATCAATAATTTCTAAATTTTATACATTTTTAAAAATTATTATATACTTTAAATTATTTACGAAAGTAAACTGTTAAATAAAAAATTTATACGGATAAAAAAGGTGAAAATACCTGAAACAAAGGCTTTTTAGCAAAAAGTTCTCCTAATATACATCCGCAGCTCCAAACATCTATAGCAGGACCATACCTTTCCTCTCCCAGAAGCAGCTCTGGTGGTCTGTACCATAAAGTAATCACTTTATTCGTGTAGGGTCTTTGCCTATCTTCAGCACTATATAATCTTGCCAAGCCGAAATCAGCTAATTTTACTTCGCCTCTAAAATAATTAATTTCTAGAGATTATTTTTTAAGTTTTTTTATGAAAGATCTCTCTCTCATCATCAAGGCAAAAAATTACCTATTATTCATGAGTATATTGCTACATTTTATATCTCTATGGAGGAAATTTTTGCTGTGACAATAATTGAGACCGTCTAATAACTGCTTCATTATTGAAGCATTGTGAGCGTCATTAAATTCAACCATCCCTGATTCTAATAAACCCATTAAATCATGGTCCATGTATTCAAAAACCAGATAAAATGACCCTTTGTCCTGAAAATTAAAAATCGCAATAAATTACTCCACCGTCATATTGAAAAAAATTAAATGTAATTTAATTTTTGAGTTTTTTAGATTCAAACTTATTAAATTATAGTATAGTAATTCTGGAACGAAAATGAAACGTAATAAAAATATGATATTTTCATTTTTTATAAATATAAATTTCCATTTTGTTAGAATATATAAAAAAGAAATATGGATCTTTGTATCCGAACTTTTTCGTAATTTAAAAAAAAAAAGCTAATATGTATAACATTCAAAATAGAGACAATGATGAAATTACAATATTTTATTGTAACGTAAATAAAAACTTACATTTCTGAAATCAAGTGCATCTTGTTTGTCCGTAACAATTTCTCTTAAATTAACTATATTTTTGTGATTAAGCTGTCGTAGAATTTTAATTTCTCTTACGGCAGTTATTGGAAATCCTTCTTTTTCATTTTCTAATCGAACTTTCTTCAGAGCTACTAATTCGTTAGAACGTATATCTTTTGCCTTATAAACCTGAATGTAATATTTATTATTTTAAAATTCACTTTGAACTATAAAAGCATAACTTTTTTAAAAAAATTGATTCAATTAAATTTACTGATAAAAGTGCATTTTCAAAAACTTACCTGACCGTATGTTCCCTCTCCTATTTGGGCTATTACCTCAAATACATCAACACAACGTTCACCCCAGTCTTTACCAGAAGACACAGCCATAGGTAAATGACTGTTACGTGAACTCCGTCTTTTGTTCAGAATTTTAGGACGCTTTAATTTAGGTCGAGGCACTTGTCGTCCGGATGTTAGTGCACTGGTCTTAACTTGATCCACTGAAATAGGAGAACTAGTGATGTTGTCGTCTGGACTAAGATCTTCAGTACCTTATGTAAGAAATAAATTCTAAGTTAAAAGTCAAGAAGACAATTATATAAATAAAAAATTTCTTATGATAAAAAAAAAGAAAAAATCCGATAATAGTGAAAAAATTTTGAAAGAATAAGAAAAAATTTTTTTCGTTTTGTAGAAAACAAACAAAACAATGAAATTTTCAAGGGCCTTACATGTAAAAACTAGCAATACAATTAAATACCGAAACAAAACCCTTATGTTCATAGTTTTTTTAAAAAAATATGAGTTACCTGGAGGTAAAGGCAGATCTCGAATAGATTTGGTGGGTTTTTGCTTTTTTTTCTCCAAAGCAGGTAAAGGTGAAGGACTTCTACTTGGAGGGGAATCAATACTTTCTAAATCTGTGCTTTTCATTCCAGGTGGTAAAGGCATTTTATTGATCAAGCTTCCATGTTTAGTTTTAACATTATCTTTTCTTAATTTTTTCTCAATTAATTTAGGGTTCTTTGTAAGTTCTGCTGCTTTTTTCAAAGTTTCACCCAAGGTGCCTTTTTTAAAATTATCTAAATTCGATAGAGCATTTTTCTTCAATAATTCTTGTTTAGTCTCATTTAAATCACTCTTTGAGGGAGAAGAAATAATTATTTTATTCATGTCTGCTTCGTTATTAATTGGATCAGTTTTCGCATGATCAGTCTGGTCAGTTTCTACATGAATAAAACCTCCTCCCGTTTCTTCAATGTCCATTTCAACTGATTTTCTTTCACTAATTGTTAAGTCCGTTTTATTATCCATATCCTTAGTATCTTGTATAGACATTTCCTTAGCAATATCCTCGAAAAACTTTGGCGACTCTAATTTCGGATAAACTGTAACCTCATTGTTTAATTGCTGAGAAATAGTTTTTTCTTCAACTTTAACTTCAGCACGTTCTTGAGGTGTAGAAACGGTGGCTGTTGTTTCATCTTTGCTACTAACTGGCATAGGAATGTCGCTAGTATTAAGCATTTTTTGTTCTTTTGCAGCCGCAGCTAGTTTTGCTTCAACTTCTTTTCTGTTTCTGTCTTTAACAAGCTCGGCAAAAAGAGAAGTTTCACTCATTTTAGTAAACGATGCCAAATCACGTGAGACTGGACTTCTTGATCGATTTGATTTAGATGTCCGAACACCTGTAAAATACACAATCAAAATCTAGGATTGATCTCAATAATAACTAGCACGAGAAAAAGAAATCGATTATAAAAAACTTAAATTAATACAAAATCCTAATGAAGGAAATAGAACTATAAAAACTGTATAATGAAATATAACTGAAAGTATTGTAGGACAAGAAAATTTACCAAGTGGAGATCTTGAACCACCAATCCTTAGCGGAGTTCTAGATCTCGAACGTATCTTCTTAGATGTTTTACACCTTCCATATTTATCTCTTGGACTTGGCGAAGTCAACGGAGATCCCCGTCTATATTTATCTCTAATAGAAACTGGTGACTGTCGACTGTATTTATCCCGAGGACTTGGCGACCTTCTCCAGCTTCTCGATCGTGATCTTCTGAAATTATAAATAAATATTTAAAAATTTTTAGAATCCTATGTTTCAGATTTTATTGAAAAATAAATTAATTAGTGGATCAGAAAAGCCGAAAAATTTGATTAATAAATAAATAATAATAAAATTAAAAATAAAAAGTTGTTTAATACTTTACCTCCTCGAGCTTTTGTGGCTCCGCCTTTCCTTATTTCTTTTGTATCTTCTTTCTTCTCTATCTCTAATTCTTTCTAAGTCTCTACTTCTTTGTCTATCTTTTTCTCTTATTCGATCCCTACTTCTGTCTCTTCTCCTTTCTTTACTCTTATCTCTTTCTTTATCAGATGTTTTTCTTTTTTTTCTAAGTGGAGACGTCGATCTTCTAGGTGAGGAATGTCTTTTGTCCATTATATCACCCGGACTACTATCAGACCTGTATCATTAAGAAAATATTGGAAACACTAAATGACACAAATATTACTATTTTTCCTAAAACTTTTAAAGATATTCACTATAAAAATATATATTCAATATTTACATCTCTAAATGGAGAAGCAATAAAACAGAAATAAAGCCTGGCGAACATATAAGAATGCGATTAAATGAAAATAATAACTGCAATTTGTAATGTTTAATATTGTTGCTTTAGTATTATAAAAGGCAATTTATCTAAATAAAGCTACTAAAAAACTTAAGTAATTAATAACTATGTCAATTTTTAGAACCTAAAAATTACTTTCAAAATATTATACAAATAAAAGGGGTACTGCCCTATTTTTTTTTTTACATTCAACACTTTTAAAAATTTTATTTTTAATTATTTTAGTCTGATGTACAGGTTACATAAACATAACCATACACATAAATTGGATTTTACAATCATATTAGACTAAAATATAAAAACTAAAAAAAGAAGCATTATGATGATAAAAGATTATCCTCTAGACCTGGATCATTACATTTATAACTTCTTCATTAAGTTGAAATTCTGGAATATTATCTCAGAAATATAGGCTTCATAAAATACCGTAGTTTTTATATCATTATAATTTCATGCTGCTTTTACCGCGAATACTTGCTACTCACGTAGCCATATTATTAATTAGAAATTAGTAAATTTAAAATATATACATATTTATCACATTATGTTATTTTCTCAGATAATATTATTACTGTATTTATATAGTATTTCATAACACAAAAAGAAAAGAATAAATTATTGGTTAAAAAGTCTAAATAATTTTAATTTTCACTTAGGTCAGAAAATAATTCCGAAAAAATAATTATATCAACGTAATACCAAGTAATAATTTTATCCAAGAATAAAGATTCAAAACATTTAGTTAATGCTTTGTTAATACAATAATAAAACAATAGAAATATAACTTACACTGTTATACAGTTGGAAACGCTGCAGTTTCAAAAACATGAAAAAAAATAAAAATTTTTTTTATTGAAAAAATTTTTATGTAGGTAACTTAAGAAATTAATTTTTATTACATGTTTACAATTTTCTGTGATTCAAACAATCTTAACTATTAATAAATAATAAATAAAAATAATCTTAGACATAAGAATGGTTGAAGTATTAAATTATAATCTCTAAATCTTAAAACCTTAACGATTGAAATATATCAATGTAAATTGAAAATTTAACTTTACTATAAATGTATATTTTATATGAAATAACCATGCTCTTGCATCATGTAAAAAGTTATTTTTTCTTATTAGGCCAGAGTAATATGGGAAACGAAAGACAGGATGTCAATTTGTTATAATTTTTTTTAAGAGGTGGATCATGGAAGATTAGAAACTCAAATTTATAGAAAATAAATCAATGTAAAAAAAATTTTAAGAAAAATCTTTTGTTAGATATAATAAAAATATAAATTTAGGACTAATAGATACTGTATGTAATTTCATGAATTGTAAAACTGCTTTAAATATCATGAAAAACATGCTTGAAAAATTTTCTTTTCATAAAATGATTTTAATATTTTTAATAAATGATATATTTGATATTCATTAAGTTAACGAAACTTTTAGAAGCCGCGAGCTATTAAAATTATGAAACGGATCTCGGCATTTATTCTTAAAACATAAACAATTAGACCTTGAAATCTGTAGTACAAAGTATGTACATTTCTTTTACTGCTGAAAATATAAAAATGTTTTAAAAATGCAATAAAGTACGAAGAAATGTAACCCAAACGAATTTCACATAACACGATAGTACAATATATAAAAAAAAATTAAAGATATTTTTTTTACAAATAATTGAAAAATCTCATGGAAAATAAGAAAAATTCTAAAGGAGAACAAACAAATTTAAAGTTTATAAAAATCTTATTAAAAATTAAAAAATATGCAAATATATTCGCCATTTAAATTATTCATTAATTTATTTTTTTAATATTTATTTTTAAATGTTATTCGCAAAAATGCAATTTAATATATCGAATACACTCTGAATAATCAATCTATATTCAAATATTTTTTTTGTAAATGTTTGTAAATTTTATTTTTTTTAGAATATATTATAATTATATATTTATAAATGCATATATAATACTTTTTTGCAAATTAATTGGTTTACGTTACATTTCATTTCTCTCACTATTATCTTAGATGCTATTTTCATACGCATTATTCAGAGGAATAAGTTTTGTTATTTAATTTTAGATTAATCTTATAAAGGATGTAGAGCTTAGATTTATATCTTATATTAAATTAAATGTTTGCAATACTCAAAAGAAATTAAACAATTTCTATATTTAAATAGCGATAACGATAAAGAACAATAAAATAATTTCTGATACACTTATTCAACTGATGAAGAATTTTTTGATAACCTCTTTCTTAATTATTTTCCAATCAGAAATAAAACAAATTGCTCTATTGCTCATTTAGAGCATTAGTTTTTCTCATATTCTTCATTTAAATAGATTGTATTTCATGTTTTCAGTAATTGTATTATAATTTTCGATATTTAATTTTTTTTCATTTTCTAAATTTTTTTACGACTTTCTTTCACTTAGTAGGTTTACGATTTGCAAGTACCTTCAACGTCAAGATTAGGATTCGTTTGAATCAAACTTTCAAATAGAGTTACAATAATTTTGATTAAAAAATTGTAATTAAATTTTTATTCTAATTGTAAAAGATAGTAGATTAATGTGAACATTTGTTTTGGAGAATCTTACTCGTTTTTTTTGAGATTCTGGTATATTATAGATCTTTTTCACGAATTATTTTTTTTATAATGATACTAACATGTCATAGGATATTACTTTATTTTTTTTGCAAGATTGTTATTTAGAATATTTTTCAAATGACAAACTATTCAAGATTCCTATTTTTATTTTTTTGATTATTTAGGTGAAAGTTATTATGAGCCGAGCTGAACTCTATTTCTTTTAAAACAAATATTAAGACATTTATTATTCTTAATATTAAATGAATGAAAGATGCAAAAATTGGCACAAAAAATGGCTATCTTTTTCAACACAAAAAGATTTTCCAGAACTTTTAGTTTAATAACTTCCAAGACTTTTGAACGTCATAATGAAATATAATTATTAAATTTCGCAGTAAATAATTCAAGAAAACGAAAATTTTGAAAAAAGAAAACTACAAATCTAGCTAAACATTCTAACTTACAAGCGATGTATTGGAAAAAGATTACTAATTTTACCTATATAGTGGTAGAAAGTGTACATTTGAATTGGTATTTTCTACATCAGAAGAAATCTCTTCATAACCGGATGATATATGACTTTCAGAACCACTAACCAAAATCGGGGAACGATTTGGGAAGTTTTTATAACGCTTTGAAAATTCTTTTCTTTTTTTCCAATGATGTTCCTTCCCATCTTGCCTCCAAATCGTGGAGTCTTCCTTTCTCCATTCGGGAACACTTCGTTTAATCCACTCACTTTCTGATCGCCTCCTCGATTCTATACAATCTCTAAAAACTAATTTTTCTAATTTTCTCCTGCATTCGCTTGTTCGGGAATCCTTTTGTTTCTTTAAATAAATAGATCCAACATTTTTTGTTGAACTATCATTTTTTGGTCTTTCAGCAAAGCTTGTTAATTTCGAATTATCAGTTTTGGATGTATGTTTTCTTTTCTGACTATCCATATCCGGTATGTGAACGCTTTCCTCGCCTTTTCCAGCCTTTCTTTCACTGGCAACGGAATCAATTTTCTTGACATTTCCGAAAACAAGCCTTAAATCTCCACTATATTTCATCAAAAGTTTATCGGATTTTCTTCTGCTCTTCATATCATTTTTTAAATTTAATAAAGTTTCAACATTATTTGTTTTTTGTTTGAAATCGCAATTATAAAATTTATCTTTCATCAAGCGGACTTTTTCGTTTTCACGTAAATCACATTTTTTGTCATTTTTCGGATAAAGATACATTACTATATTTTCGTTTATTTTATCACTTTTCTTTTTCATAAATTTTTCCTCTCTATGATCAGTTAATTTTTTCGTATCTTCATCACGATAGTTATTTAGCTTTTTTTCAGCGATTAAATTGTTTAATTTTCTGGTTTGTCCGAAATTTTCAATATTTTTTTTACGATTATCTAATTCAAGATTTTCGTAAGGGACATTTACACTCTTAACTTTTTCTTGCTTATCTTTTATAGTTATATTTAATTTTGTACTTTCAGTTTCCTCTTTGAAGGCTATAGCGTCTTTAACAGAGAGACTACATGTATCAGGTGATTCCCTATTTATATTCAATGATTTTTTAAGCAAAGGAGAAGTTTCCGTATCGACAAGAATATTTTGATGATCCTTTGGAAAGGAATAATACTGGGTACAATCAGGAGAACTTTTTTCTGGAGAAGAACAAACCTTTGGAGAAATCGAATTATGTTTCAAAACGGTTCGTATGACACCAAAAGATTTAGTGGAGGGACTCTGAAGAAGTAAGCTTAATCTGAAAAGTTCAATGAGAGAGGTTGAAAGAAATTGTTTCTATATGCAGAATTGTAGATGGGTTACTCAACAAAATTGTGGTATTTTTGTAAGTACCAAAAAAAGAAAAATTAACTAACCTTTGACCTTCGTCAATTGGAGTATTTCCTGCACTTCCTGGCGAATTAGGTCCTCCTAATCTGTCTCTGGCTGGTTCATAAGCTTTAGCTGGTAATAAAGGAGTATGAGGTGAACCTTGCATTAAAGGAGAACCTCTCCTGATTGAAACATCCGGTACGATCAATCTTTTAGGAGATTCATATCTTTAAAGAAAAAAATTGTTTTATTAATTTGGTAGTGCCATAATAATGTATAACTATGAATTTCCAAACAATACAATATGTTAAAAATATTAAATAAAATAATCCATTTAAAAAACCAAATTAAAAATTTTGTCTTTTAGAAAAATACAAAAAAAAGTTTCACAAAAAAATTGATATTCATCTTAAATGTCTAATACTTTTTAAATCAAATAAGAAATTAATAATGTAATGAAAATAATAAAAACCATTTTTCGAAAATTAAATATTTTTATTCTAGCACTGTAATAGGTTACAAAAAACTTCTATTCAAGTTTTACTAAACATATTTAAAAAACTTAAATCAATTATATAAGATATTCCATTATTATTATCGGATTAATGTTTTAAGTAATTATTTGTTTACCTTTCAACTCCTTGATCACTGTTTACAGGAGAAGGAGATACTCTCTTATACGCTGCTGGCGGGGATTTACCTGGGGGAGGAGTGCTGAAAAAAGAAAGCAGTGGATATAATTATTTTCTGAACTTTCATATAATTTACATAGGGGATACATTTGCGAGAAATAATTTTAATTTTAAAATCTAGAAAAGTTTAAAAAGTATTACATAATATTAAAAATTAAACTTCGAAATTCTGAAAAAAATAAATTTCATTCAAAATAAAATATTAAAAATTACGGAAAATATTACATATCCTTTGCAGTTTTGAAATTAAAGTAAAAAAAAACTTTTATTAAACCTAAAAATTAAACCTAAGTCATAAATTCAGAAATTGAAACATATTTAAATTTTGACTGGGTTTTTTGTTCATACAATCTTAAACAATAATAATTATACAGTCTTTTTACTGGTTCACTTATAGACCTTATATAAGTGTTTTATATGTATATGTATATGATTCAATTAATTAATATTTATATATCCCATAACAGGGAGTTGAAATAAGTGAATAATACAAAAGCAGTAAAATAATCAACTTACGAAGGCGATATGGGAGATGTATGTTTATGAGGAGTACTATCACCCCATTCATTACTTGGTGAATTAATTGGCCTTTCAGGCAAAGGTGGTGTCCTCGAAATTTCAACTGGACTACTACTTCTTGATCTGTATAAAAAATAAATACAAATAACTCTCAGATAACACTAAAAAATTCAAATTAAGGAATTTTTATATACATTGAACTGGGGAAAATGTTCTGGGCTTTTTGTAGTCAAAATGCAAATAATTTCATATTTTACACTGTTTTTGATAGATGAACATTGCAATTTCATCTGATAGAATTTCTAAAATTTTTGCTTGAAAAAAAAAAGGTAATTTGAAAAATTTCACCCAAGGCAAAGAATGATCTTCTCTGACGTCAATGCTCATCTTTTTATACTTTTAATATGTATTATATTATATAATAATTTTAAAAAAATTTTACATTAATAAAAAAATTGAAAAGATAAATAATATATCCAATTAAAGTGTATATATTTATAAATTTAGAATATACCTGTGCCTTTTTTTCTTTTTTCTTTTAGAACTGGGTGGTGATGAATGTCTCGATTTTTTGTCCTTCCTATGTTTCCTTTTTCTAGATTTAGAATGACTTTTTTCACTATGTACAGTTATATAGTCATCTTCAATACTATAATTTAAAATAATTTTGAGTTAAAAATTTTCATCATATTTATTATTTTTAATAATAATTTTAAGAAAAATTGTTTGTATCCAGTTTTAAAAATTAACAAAATTTAAATGAAACCTAATTTTTTCACAACTTTAAAATTATTTTGTAAAAGATTTTCTTTTTAATTATTAAGTTCATACCCACAAGAACTTATTATTCAGATTTGAATTATAAACATTATGAAATATAAAAACTTTATAAAAATTATTTTATATTTCTTACATAAAGTCTTGTGAAGAAGGAGAAGCATCCCGTCGCTTATTTTTTTTATGTTTATGTGCACCTGGTGAAGGTGTTCTTTCAGTAGCTGTAGGTGATTCATCATGATGCCTATGCCTAAAACATAATATCATTAAATAAAACATACAACAGTAATTTATCACAAACATAATCTATTATAATATAAAGCTATTCCATGCTTTATGATTTTTAAAAAATTTTTTTAAAATTATTGTCAATAGTTATAACATAAATGCCAATAACAAATACTTTTTCAGAGGCAATTTTCAATAATAGCGTTCAATAAAAGTTTCTTAATGGAAAAAAATTTTTTTTTATAAATACCTTGATTTATGATGCCTATTTTTATGGTGAGTTCTATGTAGTACATCTTTTCCTTGAATTCTAAACAATTCAGCATTACTTACTTCACCTATAAAATATTAAAATTAACATTTGAAACTTTAAAAACTAAATATAATGAAAAATTTATTAAATGATAGATCTGAAATTTAACATTTTCTAGTATAATAGTTTAAAAATTAATATAATACATTTCAAACACCTTAGATATGACATATTATATTGATTTTAATCCAATGTAATATCAGCTTTAATATACTAAAAATGCAATGTCTGTCTGCAGTCTGATAAAACTAAAATTAATATACATACAACCAGTAAAAAAAAAAAAAATTAAAAAATTAAAAACATTTAAAAAGCCTAAATATATATATATATAGTCTATATATAGTCTATATATATATATATATATATATATGATTTTTAGAATATAGTATTAACAAATCTATTTAATTTACTAATATTTAGTTTACTTTTCTATATAACAGCCCAATATAAAAATTACCATCTGAAAGTAATTGCTGCTCATCTTCAGTGATTTCTCCTAATTCAGGACCTGAAGATAGTGTTTCTGAACTAACATCTGAATATTCTACAAGTGGTTTGCCTCCTGCTGCAATGACATTGTCTCTTGAATGTCTTGACTTCCTTCGTAAAGTGGCTGAGCCAATCCTGTTGACTTTTTTGTGACTAAAACATGAAAATATTAAATTATTTTAAAAGTGAGATAATTTTTATGATTAATTTTATGATCAATATTTTGTATTTGACAAAGTTTTACCTATTTGGATCTGCAGATGATCTGTCTGCAATTTCATGCTCATTTCCAGATGGGTATGAGATACTGCAGTATCTGTCTTCGCTATCTCTATTCCTAGTAAGTTTTCCATTTTTTTTAACATGGCCTGTTGGCATGTCCCCTAAAATATAAACATGTGAAACTTAAAGGGTAAACCAGATAAAATTGAATAAGATATTTAAATCATAAATAACATAATTTTCTTTATGTATTAAAATGGTAAAAGAAAAGTACATCTAAAAAATCTCTTAGAATATTTTGCATTTTGATATGTAACTAACTATTTTGTATTATACATAATGGTATAAAGTTCTAAACATATCACAAATTAAATTTTAAATTGTTTTTAACAATTTAAAGGCAAGTAATAGATATACTTTTATAGTTTTTCTATAAAAATCTAGATAAAAAATATTTCACATAAAAATTTCTTAATTAGAATTGTTACATCAACAAATAAAATATTACTTATGCACAATTATATAAAAATAAAAATTAATGAAATTTAATTTTAAGTTACTTGTAAAATAAAATAAAATGAACCTTATGTGAAATAATTCAATAAATCTCATTCAAAACAAAAAATTAAATTTTCAAAATAACACACAAAAATAGACAGGATCGCATAATCAAAAATTTTTTTTTAATTTCTAAAATTCTAAAATTACACGACCTTATTTATAAATCTTTAAATATTAATTTAATTTTAAAATAATTAGAAAATAATAAAATGTCTGAATTATATATATATAAACCTTCTGAATTATATATATAAAAATCTTCTCTACAATATTATAGTAATTACATGTTACTAAAGATTATATTTGTTTAGTAAATTCAAGTTATATTAAATATAACTAAGCGTTTTTTTAATATTTATACTCAATCAAAACATAATGCTAATAAATTTATTTCATAGTCAGTAAGAAGGTACAGCCACAATGGCGATTCATTTGCATAAACAATAAGTCCAAGATAAATCCTCCATCAAAATCGATAATTATAATAAATTACTAAACTAAAAACATGCCTTTATCAAGTATTAGACTCTAAATTGCTCTTACCAGACAGGTTATAAAAACTGTTTTTTAATCTCAAGGTCAAGTTTTTGCACATAAAGTGATATTAACGCTAAAGTTATAACCGTTCCACTGCTGACTTTATATACATACACGCCTAAACTTATCACAAATAATCTTAAATCACAAACATAAAAGAACATAAACTTATAAGCTATATTTCTAATTCAGAGATGCTGTCCACTTTAAAAATGAACCATCAAAATAAGAAATCCACCCGACATCACAAAATGGCGACATCCATTTTGAATTTCATCGAACAGTAAATTTAGAATCACTTGAAAATAATTTCACTCAAAATATCTTCAAGATCTCAAAAAATGAAATAAAAAAAATCAAATATTTTTACAGAAAAATACGTACTCACCCTTAAATCTCAACACGTATTTTTCTTGCAAATTATCTTATATTCACTTTCCACATTAAAATTTGTTAATTTAATTTAACAGTTTTCCATGGTTAAGTGAAAATCTACTTTACTAATAAATTAAATATATTCGCTTGGAATTCCATTATAGTTTCTAAATAAAATTATCGATGGATGGATTTTAGTCTTTATGATTTAGATGGATTGTTTTTCTGTATCATAATGATGTATCCCTCGTCAAAACGGTAGCCATTCCGCATCTCACCGCCTCTACCACGCATTAAGCAAAATATAACGACAACCTAAAATAGTAAAATCACTAAATAAAAAATAGTAATTTGTAGCGCCAAAATTAAAGTTTGTTCTGAAATATTTTTTTCCTTTTTCGTACAAATTTTAAATTTTTTTTCTGAAAAATGAAATTATTAAAACCAACTTCAGAGATTCAGATTTTGAAGTAACAGGTATTTTTCGATATTCCGTTTTTAATTTCTTAAAATTTCAAAAATTTCTTTAATACTCAATAGTATTTGTAAAAGTGTTATGAACTTAACACTAGAAGTAAGAAACATTAGAATTAAGTGTTTAGTCATAAATGACTTTTACTTTTTAATTCTAACATTTTTCTAATTCTAACAATAAAAAGAATATTAATTAGCCTGAACAAAAAAACTTAAAATATGAATATTAATATGTGAACATGCAAACAATTATAACATAAAAAAGGGAGTCAAAATGTGAACTGAAAGCATTTCAGAAATATAGAATCTCTGAAAAAAGATTTTTACAATTATCTTTAAAATTAATAAAACGCCAAATTTTTTTGGAATTATGAAATTTTTTAAATTTTTTGCTGGAAATTGGATTGATGCATTCACTGAATTAGAATTCCTAGTTGGAGTCTAAGCATAAATATCTGACAGGTTTTAATTCTGTAAATCAATTTTGATTTAGAAGTGGAATTAATAACTTTTTCAAGAATTGAATTTTTATGATCACTTACTACAACATGAAGGATAATATCCGCAGCCATGAAGACAAAAACTTTTTATCCAGAATAAATAAAGTTTTGAATGCTAGTTATAAACTCAATTTTATAAATTTTTCTCTTTAACTTCTTATTACAACAAAATGTTTTGTACTGATCACAAATTACATTTAATTATTATGAGATGTTACACTTCATTATATGAAAATAAAACTGAATTGTCTACAGCTTCAGGATATAATAATAAACTTGAAAATTAAAATAACATTGACATGACTTTGAAATAAAATTTCAAAAGGCTAAAAAAATAGATTGTCTTACAGAACAACATTTTATTTGAACTATTTAAATTGGAGTAAATAATTTGATGATGAATTTTGATTTCCTTAGCAGAATACACTGCAAAGCTGCATAAACTATTAATAATAAAAAAGGCAAAATATTAAGAACGTTTTTTTCAGTAATAAAAATAATATATTTGAAATAAATGATTTTTATCAATATATTTTATCATTTAACAAAATTGAAGATTTCTAAAATTCTATGATAATGACAAAAAAATTAACGATTTTATTTTATTTTGGTTTTAAGTAGAAGCTTTTCAGACTTGATATTGTTTAAATGTATACAATCGTCAATAATGAATTTATAGAGAATTACATTTAAAAATGCAGTTGATAAATGCCACAATGAATGTGCATCGGCTATCCAAAATATAGGAGGAAAATCTAATACTTCTAATGATGTTGAAAATGCAGTTAATATAGCATACACCGAGATCTTCCATGCATAATTTTGAGACGGAAAATGTGTATACGTCCAAAATAGCCATCCCAGAACTGTTAAACCACCTGGAATTGTATTAAAAAAAATTGAAACTATTATTCTTATTTGAATATGTTCTATGTTATTTATAAGTTAAATAAAAAAAAATTTTTAGAAAATTGTGCAATATTTGAATAGTACATTTTTATATAACTATTAAAATCATATTTATAAAGAAAGTATTATTTAAAAAGACATAAGCTTCATCGCTTAATACAAAATATTATATCTTCTGGAGTTTGTAATCTTGCCACTTGATGAAAAAAAATTTTCGATTCATGTTATAATAATTCATAATTCATAAAAATCTAAGCTATTTTACATTTTAGAGATAATTTTCTATTAAATTTACATATTAAGTAATCTCTGATACTCCAAATACTCACAGAAAGTAAATTTCTGCGTTAAAAATTTTAAAAAGAGTTCTCAAAATTTTGCTATTTTCGAAACTGTACATGTGACTAGGAAATAGAATTAATAATCAAAATAAATTATACTATTTAAATGCAACAATATTTTTATGGAAATTAAGATTTATAAAAAAAATGAGGAAAATCTCGACGAACGAAGTTCTTTTCATTCGTATTCTGCACGTAGTAAATCAGTATTTATAATATTTTCAACTCTAAAAGAAAATTTGGATATAATTTTCTAAAAGAGTTTTTTGTGGAAGATATTTTAGAATAATAATACAAAATGTAAGATTCATAATAAAAAAATTACCTACGGCACAATTTAGTTTCATATTATACTCATAATCGAAATAATATAGGTACAAATAAGCTAGATGATTAAGAGTTAGACATCCACAAAATAATGTCCAGAGAAGTGTTTTTATGTTTAAACTATCGCTGAGAAATCTCAATCCCATTGTATAAAATGATGTTACAACCATTAAAAATGCTGACATATAATCCATTTTTTCTGTGAAGCTGTTGTCTCTAAAATGGTAAACAGATGACCATATCCAACAATTTAAACTAACCTAAAATTTCAAAAGCAAAATTATAATTAATTTTAAAAAATCACTTAAGAATATATAAAAGAATTATTGGTTTAATTAATGATCTCAATATAATTTAAATCGTATCTAAAATCAAATATAAATTATTTTTTATTCATCTTCGTTTCCTATCATATTTACAACAAAATCTTGAAGGAACTGAATAAATATATAAATATAAATTTTTGGAAGAAAATAATTTCAACAAATTTATTATTATTTTACACAATAGGTGCATAATTTAAAACTAAGATCATTATTTATATTTCTTACATCTTTATTTTTGCAACATTATCTTAAGTTATTTTTATTTTGCCTCAGTTAAATGTCTACAATGTTTGATAGTTCTTATAATTTTGTACTGTATAAGAATTACAATTCTAAATTCAAATAAGAATTTTGTTGTTCAATAAATACAGTTTCTTCATGTTTACTGCAACATTATGTCAAATATATTATTATATAACTTTTATGTATATAAAAACATTTTTATTTAATTATTATAAAATTATCTTATATATAACTGACAAAAGAAAAAAATTGACAAAAGAAACATCTATGTAAAAATATTCGATTTTTGATTAAAAAATTATAGTATGACAAATACTCGATTGTAATATTTTTTTAACAATTAATTCTGTAATTTGTGTGGCTATATACTCGTAAGTAAAGAAAAACTTACTGCGGTATAAAAATGCCACACATAATAATAAGGTGAGTTTTTTGGCACGTTTTTCTTAAAAGTTAAAAACATTTTGAGAACAACAAAAAAATTTATTATCGAAAATATAACGGAAGCCGGCTCTTGTGATCCAAACAGTCTTAAGAAAGGCCATTTCCCTTTGAATTGAGGAATCTTCCAGTTTTTTTTCTGAAAAGCATCTACAGTTTTCCACTGACAAATATATTCGCAATTTTCCAAGCAGGACCACAAAGAGATTTCAACGCCGAACACATCATAATTAAAAACTGAATCTTGTCCTACAAAGAAAGTAAAAATAAATAATTTCATATAAATTTTGTTTAAAAAATTATCTTTCACATGCAATTTAATATTCATTAAAGTAAATGGTATTAAAACGACTTTATTTGGAAACATTTTCATAATGTGATACCAATGAAAAGTTCAATTTGAAATTTATTAAAAAAATTATAATGCTAATAAAAAAGCTCAGACTTAAAGCACCGAGAATAATGTATTCGTATTTAGTCACGAAAGACCAATTTTGTTTTTCAGCTTTAAAACATATTTTTCTGATTGGGGTCAGGGTCCTTCTTTAGTCTGGATAATAAAAACTGCAAACATTACTAAATGAAATGCTTTTACGGATTCGAGCCATTTTTTAGAGGTAAATTTAAAATTTTTGATGAATTATAATTCAGAAGTTAATATGGAATGACAGAAAATCAGATAATTTTTAGTATATAGATATTTGGGTAAATTTCTGAGTATAATAATTTTTAAAAAAACATTTGTAATGAATTTATATTTGCATTTTATATTTATATTTTTAATAAAATTAAAATTACTTTTTAATTAAATTTTCAGATTTTTTATCTAAAAGATCCAAAATTTATTAGTATTATGCTTCTGTGGTAGATGAATCTTTTACATTTTTAAAGCTTAAAGGAAGTCATCAAAAGCATTTAATTAAGTCGACTTGCATTTTGAAAGTCAAATTATATTTTCTTATTTTTAGCTTATTTAAAAGTTGAATTCATTTTAAATCCATCACGTGCAATATCAGTATTATAACATTTAAGTTTCAGTGATAAATATGGGAAAATTATTCATGCTTATCAAATTTTAAGATAATAAATTCACCGTTTATATTTGATGCATATATTAACAGCTACATAAATATCATTTCATGTTTAAAAATAATAAGGATTTCAAATTTTCTCTCCTTGTTTTTACGAATACTGCAGCTTAAGCAGTTATGTACAATACAGTTAAGTGTGTTATATTTAAAATTAATTAATTCGAATTTATAATAATCTTAGCTTGTTTTTTCACAATTACAGGTGCATTTACAAAACTGTTACAAATTTCAAAAAATATGTAGTAAAAAAATTCTTATAATTAATTTATTCAAAAAAGAATATTTCTACGAAAATATTTAAAACGGTTTAACAAAAGTTTGTTTTACTCATTGAATGTATTTGCATATAACAGATTTATATTCATTTATTTGCAAATTATTTTTGGAACATATTAAAAATAATAAAAATCAACATTAATCAACATTTCGGGGTATTTATAAAATTACATAATTTCAGTTTTTATTCTTAACAACTTTTAAGATTTTTATAATTTCTTTAGGAATAATTTTTTGATATTTTTTTCAAATGATTTTCTCCATAAGAAAAATCGAATTCAATACATATACTGTTAAAATTACAATATACACTGTATGTTAAAAAATTAATACAATATACATTCATCTGAACAATGCAGATAAATCTATGCAAAAAACATTATTTTTTTACATTATCTATTAAATATTTGAAATTTAGGTAATTCTCTTTCGTTAGAAGACTAAAAAATATATGAAATAATAAAATTCCTTTTCCAGAGAATAAGTTAATTCTAAATAAGAGAAATGTTAATCAAACAATTGCTGGTCCCAAGAATCAATAAATCAATTCTACAGATCTGTCTGTATCGTCTATAAAATCTATAAAAATGGTGAACATTTGTTTAAAACAAGATTTTATAATGCTTTTTGAAATTGACATTTTCAATAAAAAGGCCTTGTAATTACCAAATTTAAAAAATTAAAAGTTAAAGCTAAAATTTTTTACCTGTAGCATATTCAAATTTAAATTACTTAATTAATTGTCTTACAATATATATATATATATAGACAAATAAATTAAAAACTAATTTATATAAGAATTTATATCAAACAAGATAAAAATACAATGACATGAAAATGATATCCATTCACTTATTTACAATACAGTAAGGCTGAAGGGAGTACTATAAGAACTGTTAATATTATCTATATAGTTACATTCAAGACATACACTGATGTCGTAGATAGTTGAATTAAAAGTGGGATAATTCTTAGATTGTTTAAATGATGTAAGTAGTAGAAATGAATTAATTTTATAATTTGTATAGTAAGTAAATTCATTTAGGAATGATTGTCATTTAAGAAAGATTACAATCATTGTCTGGTAGAAAAAAAAATTTTTTTTTTTACATTTAAATTCCAACTTAAGAATGCTTAAACAGAAGAATAAAAATAATAAAAAGGAGTTAAGTAGAAAAAATAATTGAAGTGAAGTATCTTATTCCTTTTGTAAAACCACATTTTGCTGTACATTAATTAATTTATTGATCCTTTAATAGGCAAGTACCTCATTTTTATATAGCATTTAGAATGTACTTCAGAAAATCTTTCTCAGAAACCATTTTAAAATCTTAACTTTCTAGCTATCATAGTTTGACAGGAGAAAATTCTTAGATGTTTTACAAAAACATTCTTTGCATACATTTAAATCCTTGTCAACTCAATTATCAAAGTTCCTGAAGACAATAAGAAGTAAAATTAGATACAATAGTAATTAATGTGAAACATAAGTTTTTAATTTATTAGTTTTACATTGAATTTTCATGAAAAATGAATGTATATACTTCAGGAAATTGAAATTTTATTTGTCAAGCCACTAAAATTAAATGCAATTTTATATATTTTCTAATTTAAGCAGTAAGTAATCACATTGATGTAAAAAGCAACATCAAGATGCTATTAAAATTTTAATACATATGGAATATTATTAAACATAATGAAGTGAGCAATATGTTTAATAAAAATTTATTGATAAACAGAAGAATATTTTAAGTCAAAATATATATATCTTAAAAAATTATATAAATATGGACTTTTTAAAAGGAGAGTAAAATAATATGGGTATATCTGCTCATGTTAGGTTAAACAAGAGTTAACATATAATGTGTTAGTTTCAATACCAAATCTTTTAAATATAACATAATTTTTTACACATTTGAAAATTGTTTTTTTATATATAAAAGATATCATACAAGTTTTTTTAATAAAAGGTTATTTAAAATGTTTATTTAAATAAGTTTTTAATTGTACAAATATCTATGTAAAAATGTTTTTTTATTTAAAAATTCAAGATTTTTTTGGCTCTGATATGACAAAGAAAACCACTTTTTTGATTGAATTTTTCAAAAAACCTTCATATCTTTACAACTTCTTACAAAATTTAAAGATTATCGATTATCCATAATATAAAAAAATTATTCTACCTCTTTCGCATATTTCATGTTTACAATCTTGAACGCAACGTTTGAAAAAAGGAGAGCTGTCTCCAACAGAGGCAGATACCTCTTTCCATATTGTTAAAATTAATAATGGCCATTTAAATACAACAATAGACATCTTATCCTCATTTCAAATACTTTTTTACGATTGATTTACATTCTTCGCTTTTTTCTCAGCCTTTGTTTAAATATAGAGAGCATTTGGAAATAATCAGTTGACTTACTGCCAACACCAAATCGATTTACGAAAACGAAGCAGAAATCACGGATTGAGTTTAAAAATAATTTCAGCAGTCTCCCTAGTTTCAGTTTTTTCATATAATGAAAATAATTATATTTCAATTAGCGAAATAATCAAAGAAAAGGCAGCGTTAAAAAATGCGGAAGAAATCATTTGCATACAAGAGCAATCATTTTTTGATTTAGACAAGGTACGAGAATCATGTGAAACACTGTTTTGTAAAAATTGTGACACGGAGGCATTTCTCCGCCTCCATTTCTGGACCATCGTAGGTCATGTAAAATGGCGTTTACTAAAATTTGAAATACTGTTTCCTGGAACTTGTAAGGGAATTTTTTGTTTCAGCTCATGTCTTTAACCGCGAATTATCGTAATTGTGCAAAAAAATTCAGTTAAATATTTTTATTAATACAGAAATCTCATCCAAATAGAGTTAACTGACTGAAAGAAATTGGAGTAAAAAATCAGTAAGTAATGCTTTTATTATCTGAATCTGATCTTCAGCATATTGTGTATTTTACAAATTATTTCGCGAATATTTCACATTATACTATCGGATTAACATGTTTGTGATAAGTTTTCTTGCGTGCCAATTTAATGAAATTCATTTTCAGGATTATTACGAAAATGTCTTTCAGAAAATTTTAAAGTGCGATGACATTCTACATTAAATGTAAATTATTTTCAGTAATTTTTTAAAAATTTTATGTGATTCTGATAACTTCTTTACAGAAACATTCCCAAAAAACATCTGAATTTCAAAAATAAAACAATGTAACCTTTGCAATGGTAACAGTGTAGTTGCTAATATAGATATATAACTATAGTTAGAACTGCATGTATTTATATTTTATAGTTAAAAGATTTTAGGAGTTAATATTTCTCAAATTTATCTCAGAAAAGAATTAGAAAGAAATTTTTTTTGTACAACTTTTCCTAAAAGTTACTTGTTTACAAAATATTATTCTTCACAAGGTTATCTAGTTTTGGGAATTGTATGTAAAACCAAATTTTTTTAAACTGTGGATTATTCAAATTCTTGACTGCTGAATTCTGTTTTTTATTAGATTATTTATATTATTATTATTGTAAATCATGCAGAAAAAAAGGTTATGACTAACTATACATTAATATGATGCTTGAATATTTAATAAAACTGTAAGTAAAACAAAAATCTATTTATAAAAACAATATTTTATTTTTGTTGTAGTTGAGAGATATAATTGTATTAGTATTTCTGCAAAATATGTAT
This sequence comes from Ricinus marginatus, assembly GCA_028565995.1. Classification (NCBI taxonomy): domain Eukaryota; kingdom Metazoa; phylum Arthropoda; class Insecta; order Psocodea; family Ricinidae; genus Ricinus; species Ricinus marginatus. The sequence goes on from JAOWBB010010218.1 coordinate 22,915, forward strand.
GAAACTTATTATTTATGATCAACATCAAAAAATACGTGTTGTCAGCAGAGATTAATACTTTAATTAAATAACAAGATGAAGTCATCACAAATTAATTTAATGAAAAAGGTAAAAAGGAGTACCATAGCTGCTGTGAAATCATCACCTGATTCATTAAGAGATTTTTTGAATCAGTTATTGGCGCCAGTAAAAGACATCAAAGACCCAGAAACAATAGAATGGTGCAAATGGCTTATGGCCGGTGGCCAAACTCCTGAAGAGTTTGCTAATGAAGGTAAATTTAATTTTTTAAAAAAATAAAGATAAAAGAAATAAATCAAGAAAAGGAATATGTTTGTTTAAAAACATATTCTTAAGTCTTATGTAGATTAAATTTACAATTTCTAGTAAAAAATTCTTTAAGTCAGTTGTTTTCATTGTACTGATAAGATATAAAGCTCTTTTAAAGTATTTTCTGAGTTTTGTGTAAATGTCCTTTCAGTTTTACAAAATTCTTTTAAAGATTAATGTTTTGATTGACAGTAATTATTTTAAATTTTATATAGATATTCTTATATAATGGTTTCACTTACAAAGTATTTGACAATTTATCTTCAGTAATTAATATATCTAGAAATAATTCATCTTCAATAATTAATTTAATTTAAAAAACTATTGTTTCATTCAATATTTAAAAACATGAAATCTTATTTTCCTTAGTGTTTCCTAATAATTATTATCATTTTAATTTAAAAATTTGAATAAAATGAACAATTTTGAACATTAAAATGAAACAATAAAAAAAGTTAAATAAAATTAAATTTTCAGTCCTTGATTAAGTAATTTTCAAATATAATAAATAAAGTTTTAATTTTTTATGGCCTTCACCTTTCAAATAAATTGTGTCAATGTCATTGATTTGTAGATTACATCATAACAAATGAAAAATTAATATTACATAAAATATGTGATTAGAGATTTATTAAAACAATAATTTTTTTATATAGCACATTATACACATTTTGATGAATTACAAAAAAAATATAAGTATTTTTATTTAGATGAATTTAGCAATTTTTAATAGTCACAATTAATGTGGATGCTTTTATTGAGCTATTTAATTAAGAATTTATTATAATTATTTTTTATTTCTGAAGACAAAATTTTCAGTTAATCAGTATAATTAACTTCTTAGACTATTATATTAGTTTTAAGGACTAGTTAAATAAACTAAACAAAGTTGTTCTAAGGACTATTAAAAATCAAAATTATTTTTCATATTATTATTTGAAATGAAATGAGAAAAATGTGTTTAAAATAATAATAACATTGCAAATTTATTATCAAAGACATTTACATTTCATAGTAAGTCTTCAAACAGCTCAGGAAATTTTACTTTTATAACTTAAGAAAATATTTAATTTTTAATTTTTCATTTTCAGTAATAAATTTGAATATTACTGTATAAACTTTATTTAATTTTAATTACCTAACTTTTTTTAATTAATAATTTTCTTTTATTCTTTCAGTAAAGCAATATGACAATGCTACTACTTGCGGTTTGGTTTGGACTGCCAACTTTGTTGCTTATCGATGCAGAACTTGTGGTATAAGCCCATGTATGAGCCTTTGTGCTGAATGTTTTCAACGTGGAAATCATGAGGGTCATGATTTTAATATGTTTAGAAGTCAAGCTGGAGGTGCATGTGATTGTGGAGATACTTATGTTATGAGAGAGAGCGGGTTAGTTATTCATTTTAAAGAATTAATAATCATTAAGGAGTATTTCGTTTACAATAAAAATATATTTAATTTTTAGTTTCTGCTGGAGACATGGACCACAGGCACAAGAGGAAAAGCCAAGTGCTCCAGATGATTTAATGTGCCTTCCTAATGCTATTATGCCTAGGTTAATATTTAGGCTCATTCAGCACATGAGAGAGAATTGCAATTCACCAAATACAGTCATAGCAGATGCTGATGCTTTTTTGAATATGTTTCATGACTTTTCTGCAATGGGTACTGCAATGAGGAGAGTTATGACTCAAGCTTTAACTGACCCACAGGTATTTATTGATGATTTTTATTATTTTTTTATATGTATATACTTTATATATATTATTAATATTTTTATATATAATATCCATAAAATAATACTAATAATAATAATAATTTAGATGATTTTCTGTTGATGCACTGAATTCAGTTCATATCTTATTAATAACTTTTTAAAAAAGGAAAAATGCGTGATATTTTACTATTAGATAAAATGTATATGAAATTACAGGTATACAAAGAACTGACAGAATGGTCGCATCCGACTGCAGATCCCGATCTTTCTGATACAATGTTATCAACTAATCAAATTTATCATCAAGCTCTTAAGTCTTTGCTTAATCCTGAACCTCCCGAAGAATTAAAAGATTGCCCTTCTCTACAAGAGCAATTGGTTCACAAAACGTTTCTGGAAGAATTAATGTTCTGGACGGTAAAATTTGAATTTCCTCAAAAAGTAGTATGCCTCCTTCTTAATTTGCTTCCTGATCCTGATTATAAGGTAAGAAATTTACAACATCAAAAAAGTTCAAATTTTATTTATTCTGTGAAGAATTATATTCATGCTTTAAATAATTTTCCGGCCTCAAAAATTAATAAAACCTAAAATTTCTTTTGAACTTTATTTTTTTTTTCTAGGAGCCATTAACTCGGGCCTTTGTATTGCACTACAGCAGAATACCAATGATGTTAGAACGAAGTCGTTCGCCTGACACGTTGTCGAACAGAGTAGTTCATGTTTCGGTACAGCTTTTCAGTAATGAAAGTCTGGCCCTAAAAATGACGACTGAGCTCAATTTGTTACATGTCATGGTTGTCAGCTTGAAGTATATGATGACAAAAATATTAATTCCAAATACTCTTCACAGTAAGTTCTATTTTTTAAAAGTGTTAAATTCTATAGTTGCCTATCCAAGTACTGTCCTTTTATGTAAAAATGAATTTTAAAGTGTTATTTTCTCTTTATTTAAAAGTGATCATTTATAAAGAATTTGGTTATTGGGAAAATTTTAATAAAATATTTTAATGTGATTTAAATGTTAGTCAGATATGACATCTGAATATTTGAAAAATTTTAATTCTGAAGTTTTGTTGAAGTATAGATATGCATGAAAAGAAATTGCTAATTTTTTTAGATCCAAACAAAAATTTCCATGAAGTTGTTGATTGTGGGCAACAAGTAATGAAGGAGCATTGTTACTGGCCATTGGTTTCGGATTTGAATAATGTACTGTCTCACAGGCCAGTTGCATTCAAATTTATGAGTGATAACAATTTGTTAGAAATGTGGTTTGCGTTTCTATCAATGTTTCAAGGTAAGATATTTATCTATTTCAAGTTAAAAAATCTTGGGAAGTTGAATTTAAAAAATTTACCAGATGAATGTATTAAAATATAATTAAACCAGCCGTATAATGTTGGATTTATAGGAATTTTCATGATTATCATGAGTCATTATCATTGAACGAAAGAATCAAAGTATTGAAAAAAGCTAAAAATTACCTAGGAGAAAATTATCCATAAGCTGAACAGTTAATGAAAAAAATTAGTTAGATGGGAACTTAAGATTTTTTTTGATAGCTTTTCCCAAAGTAACTTTTTATGGTACTCTAATTTTTTTTAACTAATGTTGTATGACTAGTTTTCACATTTATTTTTAGATTTCATTTGATGAAGATTACATACATATATATATGTAATTATATATAAATATGTTTATTATATAGTTATATATGTAAATTATATATCATATATATATAACACACATATTATATATATAAAGAAAACTTATTAATTTTTTGGATACTATTAGTATTCAATGATTTTCTTTTATTTAATTTTAAATATTTGAAATTTTAGGGATGAATGTCAACCAACGTGAATTGTGCCAACACGTTGAATTTGAGCCTACCACATATTATGCTGCATTCTCGGCTGAATTAGAAGCTTCAGCTTATCCCATGTGGGCATTGGTATCTCATTTAAAGGATGCGTCAACTTTGGATCTGACTAAAAATGTATTAAACGCTTGTATTACCGCATTGGAAGATTGGTTTGATGCCATTAATTTTATGAAGCCAGTAAAAGTTAGTTTCATAATATCTAAAATAATTTAAATTCACAATTTTCGGTCTTTATCTAAAAAAGGCAACAATTTATCAGTATAATATTAATTTTTAAATTTACATTTAGGCTTTTATAATAGTATCAGTAATAAAAAATTAACCAAGACACTTTTAAATCAATATTTTAAAGCGACATTTTATTTAGCTTTTTAAAGAATTTTCACAACCAATATTCTGAAAAAAAATTTTATATATAATTATTAATGAATCTTTGAATATTTGATTTTTTAAGTCAAATTAACTAGGTTTCAAAATAAAAATTATTTTCAAAATGATAAAGATGCTTTAAAAAAAAGATTTTGATGGATTTTTTTCATTTTTTTCTTAGCCTGATTATACGCAGATATCGTTTCATCTTCCTCTTCATCGATATCTTGCTGTTTTAATAAGCCAGGCAGTTAAATGCCAAGGAGTTTCGCTGAAGCAGATTCTTCCAGCTCCAGCCATTTTAAACTTAGTATATCAGCATCCTCTAATGTTGCAGGTAAATAATATCAGCTTTAATTTTAGGTGAAGGTTTTAACATTTTTTTCACTTAGATCACTTCTATTTTGGATGTGACAACAATCTTTTCCATATTAGGATAACGTTATATAATTGAAATTTTTTTGATACATATGACTTTAAGCTTTCAAGAACGATCAAAAAAATTAAAATGGAAAATTAAACATTTTTTATGACTGCTTTTCCAAAATACCTGATTCAAAATTTTATAAAGCAGTGCTCTATAGAATCTTAGTTCTTTGATATAATTTTAAGACAGTCTATGGGGTTTTTTTTTATAGAAAACTTAAGTTTATGGTAAATCTAAGCTCTAAATATTCTAATGAATTTTTATTTATGCCCTTTTTGAACAATTTCTAAACTTTGTAGTATGAAAAAATTATATATTCATTAATTTAGTTTCAACTAAACTTTATGACTATCTGTTTTGAATGTGGGAGATTAAATTTTTTGCTTTTTTGCATTTTATTGATACTGTTTATATCAGTTATTTCTGAAAATATGCATAAATTTTTCTTCCGCCTATTTCATTTAATTTCATTTGTGTAATAAGAATTTAATAATGTGAAATTAGAATTTTCTTTCCATTTTAACTTGTGAATTTGATTATCATTTGAAAGTGCGTATAAAATTTATTATTGTCATTTATGTCATTTCAATGCAGATCCATATTTTTTTGTTTGATATAGGGCTTTAGATTTGTTTACCCTTAATTTTTGATGTTGTAATTATTTTGTCAATGAAACTACATAAGGTACGATATAGTTTCTTTTAGTTATTGAATCACTTTCTTTGAGTAGGTTGTCTTAGTAAAAAAAAATATGTTGATTTTATCGACACAAGTTATACAGAGCTTGTTTTTAATTTAGTCTATTTCATTCTTGTTTTAATATTAATCGATTCGACTAACATTTTAATCTCCTTTTCTTTTTATAGGAAATATATTTTGTCCATTAGAGTAAATTCTGATACTTTTTTGACAGCTTAAAGTGGAATTTTTTATTAAAAAAATTGTAGATTAAATTAAATTTTTATTAGAAAATGAAGTAGATTCATTTTCACATCTTCAGTTAAACTTAGTTAAAAACCAGAGCAGAGATGATAAGAATGTATAAAAAAATTTATTTCGGTTTATAGTAAATGACAATAATTTTAGTTATAATGATAATGTATTACATGGACCTGTTATTTTATATGTTTTATGATATTGTCTTAAATTTGTTGTCTCCTTATTAATTTTTGTCCACTCTTGTCTTTAGATATTTTAGTCGATTATTCTGGATTCCTTTTTTATTTTATTAAAAATCAATTTTAATATTTTAAATTTACATTTGCTGTTTAAAGTGCTTAAATTCAGGCATTAAGACTTCATAGTAAAAATTTGATCAAAAAAATCTTTTTTATTTTAAAAATCATAATAACAAGTCATGGCTTTGATGAGTGTATAAAATCACTTCTGTTGTTCGTTATGTAATGACTTACATAAAATAATTCAAATCTCTGAGAATTTAAAATGAAATTCAATTTTTTAAACAAAAATTTAGAATAATTATTAACTTGAAAGGATTAATGGATTGTCTTAAAAAATTTTGATGCCCTTAAATTATTTTAAATCATATGTGAGGTCTAAAATCATATGAAATTAATTTAGGTGCTATGAAACCACCCGAACCCGGTTTTCCTCTGTGTATGAAACCAAAGCCGGATAAAAGGAATCCCTTCGACATCAAAGGTTGAGAATCAAAATAAGGAACCGTGTTTTGGCCAGCATCCGTCTCGAAGCTGCTCGCTTGAAATCTTATAAATTGGTCGTGCTCGGAATTCAAAAAATGAGGTCCATTTCTTATTGGAATATCCGGATTTGTTAGTAGAATTTCCTTTCTTGGTTTTAAAATATTCAATTCGGTATTCTCGTTGCCGAGCCAGGTGCTGTAAACTTCCGGCGAAACTTTCCCGCTTGTAAAATTGATAGGAGTCACTCTAATTTCGAGATTTAAATGATATCCAAGTTTCCGAAAGCGAATACCTAGAATTTATAAATGTCAATTTTCCGAGTTAAATCTCAATCCAGCTTAATGATATTAGACTTATTTATATTGTAAAAATTGATTTTAGTTAGTATGCTTTACGGACTTAATAAGTTCCCTAATGACGGGGTTAATTAAGGTCATCTTTTACATTTTGTGTACCGCAATTAATTTCGAAACAATTTTTTGATCTTTTTCTTTAAAAAAAAAAAGAGGAGCACGAGTAAAGTTAAATGTAATTGTGCTTAATGATCTTGATGTTGTATATTTTACTTTGATTCAGTAATGTGTGAATAAAGAAATTTTTATTTTTTTCCTAATATACTAGCGTGGAATTAATAAACATCTAATGTTTCTTAATCACCAGGCTAATTTGATAATAAATATATTTAAATTTTCCTAGGAATTTAAAGTTAAGAGTAAACAATTTTCAAAATCTATCGGTATGATGTGTTAATTAGCAACGGTATGATTAAAATTAATCACCCACATTCAGACTGTATTAGTAATGTGAAATTATCATTAATGTTCTAATAATAAAAATTGTCATTTTACTTGTTAAGAAGATAATATTAGATAATATGAGTAAATACAAACCTGTAAGAGCTTGTCCCGCAGATCCGGCGGCTTCATCAATGTCTAATATTCTATCCATCCAACTCATTGTATGATAATCGACACCATTCACCACATCTCTGTCCGAAATGGTATAATTATCCACAGGTTTCCACGAGAGGGATGATTTGTCAACGACTCCTTTAGACCCAAGTTTGCCCTGTTGGATTTGTACATGAATGATTCTATTATGCTTCGTTATTCTCACGCCCGTTATTATTCTGAAATGACGAAATTTTGTAATATTGGGTTGTTTTTAGTCAATTATTTTTTTACGTTCGAAATTATAAAATGAAAATTTTTAAATTTTTAAATTTGAAAATTCATGTTACTTATTGTTATCGATGTCGGATGTGACGGGCCTCATATTAAAGTATCTGTCGCTGGTGTAACCTCCTTCATCGCAGAGGCAAAGACAATAGGAGCAGTGCCAAAATAAAAACCTCCACCAAGAATCAACTTTGTAAAAGTTTCGCATTTGGCATTTTCCCTTGTTTCCCAAGAGTTTTCCATTTTCGTATTCAATCCAGTCATAGCGACGTTCCGAGGTCTAAAATAAATAAGAGAAGTAACAAATGTTTACATTTCAAAGCGGAAAATATTCAATTTCAAAGTTTTTACATAAGTAGTGGGACAGTGCAGTTCTTAAAAGATATAAATTTTTTTTTGTTAATTTAGCTAATTTCAAATTTTAAAACTCGCACCGACGATTTGCAAATGTTCATATCTGAATCGACATATTTGCATTCAACAATTTTGCCCCGGCACTGTTCTTGCTTGCTGCAAAATTGATCTTTATAGCATCCATGATATTCCGTATATTTGTAATAAGCGCAGTTTTCTCTACATGTGTTGTAGGGATTCATATTCACTTCGTTTTCCACGTAACCCTGAAGGAGTTTTGTCAGCTTTACGTAGCTAACACCTTCAACATATTGTTTAGGATCGCAGTTATAAATCGATCTGTCAGCATTGGCCAGCGCATTGCGAATAGCATCAGATTTTTCCGCAAGTCTTTGCTCAAATTTCGCCTTTTCCCTGTTTGATTCAGACGTAAAATTACCTAAAAAAATCGATTTATAGTTATTTTTCACTTAAAGTTTTCTTCTCATCCTCAAATTTATTATTAAAAAACAATTCAAAGCGATTTAAAAAATATTTCATTATATTTAATTTATTTTTATTAATTGTTGTAAGCCGCCATATATATATGTACATAAAAACTAAATACTTAAATATAGAAAGACGGATTTACCAAAAACTAAATACTTAAATATAGAAAGACGGATTTGCCATTAAAAGATTTTTAAACACTTTTAGGAGTCTAAATTTAAAATTTTGACACTCCGCTTGCATTTGTTTTGAAAAAGAAATTTTACCTTTGTCATAGAATTTTAAAATCATATAGGAAAATTGAAGCATTGCGAATCCTTTGAAGTCTGCTAATACTACCATGTTATATAAATTGTATAATATTTGATGTGGAGATCCTCTCATATCGCATTTCATTGTTTGATATTCCTAAAAAAATAAAATATTTTTATATTTAAATGAAAATTTAAGAAATAAGATACATCCATATTTAAGATTGATAATTTTTTTCATAAAAATTTTGACATAATAACAATAAAAAAAGAGAAGGTTATACAATCTGAAAATAAAAATACAATAAAATGATATGAAGATTTATTAAATTTTTTTTCTAAATTAATCTATAAATTTTCAGTTGATAAGTGTGCCTTGCAATATCTAATGAAAATAATTTGCTTTTAAATAATATCAAAAGAATTAATATAAAGCTATATATTAACTTATAAATTTTAGACTTAGACTGGATATAAATAAAAAATTTGATTACAAAAGAGTTAGAAATTTTTTTTAAATTTTGAAATCAAAGAAGAAGAGTTAGAAAATTGAGAATTTTTTTACGTCATGGGCTCATGATTCATTCTAAAATTAAATATTTGCTGTAAAAGATGATTGATTTTTGTAATGGCCACTGCTTTATTATAAGTTTTCAGTCGAGTTGAACATGTATGGGTTACCCTTTTAACTTTCATAAATTGGAAAATACTTTTATTTCATAACCCGTAGGCTTTTTTGCAAACAGTGAATTCTTAATTCTTTGAAAAAGAGTTGAACTTTAAAGTCGGTCTTATTTAGCTACCTGCAATGTCAGTTCAAACAATGTCGATGGTTCAGCCTGCGTAACATGGTAGTGGAGTTTTTCCAAAATTTTAACTAAACCGAAGTCGTTATCTTGAAGATAAGTCTCAGCCAGATCAGTCCATGCAAGGGAAGATTTGGTTTCCCCATTTTCTGTTTCATTTTGGAATCGTCTAAAGGTGTCGTAGTAGCTCTGTATGTTTACAATTCCGGATTCTGCTTGGGCATAGGACCAGAGAGTTGAAAACAAGTAAAAGTCTTTATTATTAAAACTGTCTTCTATTTGGCTAATATTTCGATTTAATTTTACAAACACTCGGAGTATATTCATATCTGATACGGCATTGTCATCGATTTTGTTTGTTTCAAATGCATCGTGCCATATTTCGGAAAATAATTTTAATGTAGATCGTATCAAATGAATGATTTGTATTTTATCATTGGATTCATCAGCCACAGTCCTCAAACTTAAAACTTCATTTTTTGATTGCTCAACCGTTACCAATAAGCAAAAAATTAAAAGTAATATTTTCATTGCTTACAGCTATATAATGGAATAGAATATGGAAAAAATTTAAAATTAGAATTTAATTTATTTCAATTTCTTTTTTTACGGAGGCTTTTTTGTAGTTTAAGCATGAAGGTTAAATAAAAGTTTTCTGTGTGATAATGTTTAATAATTAATTATTTAAACTTTATTTGATGGAGTTTTCTATGTACATATGTAAATGACATAACATTCGTTACTCTATAGTTCCATACTATAGATAAAACTCGTATAACTCAAAAATTGGGTCGAAAATTGGTTTTGCTTGATTTCATTATTATATTTTTCTTTGTCACTAATTCGTAAAAATAATATAAAGTTTCTTGGATTTTTCTATATACATTTTGATAATCTATATATTGTTAGGTAAAAATGAGAGCATTTGTCTGGTATAGTTTTTATATTAGAAAGCCAAAGCAATGTTTACGTTAAAGCCTATAACATAAATCATTTGATGAAAGGTCGTTGAAAAAAGCTTTGTTATTTATGATATAAAATAATATCAGTAATTTTATTGAAAAATTACTAATCAAGTATAGGTCATTAAAAAAAATAGCCTGTCGAATTGTGAAAACTAGGTGAATAATTTTAAAATTAGGTAAAACATTGATAATTTTAGAACTAAATATAAATAAGTAGCATATGGCATTTTTTAAAGCTGTTAAAATTTTGTCATGCATATTTTATGTCATGCAATTACAACAGAGTAATGTATATGCGAGTTATAAATTATATAAATAAAAAAAATAATCAACATCTAGGTTTGTAAATGAGAGTAACAAAAAGTGGGTTGATTTTAAATTGTGTAAAATTCCTACTTTATGAGAAGTTTCGTTTCATTCTTTAAAACTGATTACTTTTAAGAATAAAATTTTTTTATTTTTACATTTATTTCTCTTCGATGGGGTTTACCAATTTTTAAATTGAAAAAAAACACTGAACAAATATTTCGTTTTTCTGACTTTGCACTCCTTAATACCAATGCGATACAACGTTAATTGATTAAGTCCAAATGTTATTTGAAAGAAAAAGAAGGTTAAAAAATCCTTCAATTCAGAACGAAATATTTTCCAACATAAGTCAATCTTTTAAAGAAACTGAACTTATTCAAAAAATTATGATAACAATGAAATTTTTCAGCACTCGTTACTAACGCAGGGTTTAAGCGCAATAGATCATTTTAATGCATCACTCGTACGATTTTATGCGCAAGACGAAACGCGAATCGCGACGGAGGTGGTTCGCTTCTTGTCGATACCAAAAGCAAACTGAACGTATTTCAGTTGATGCACGAACTCTGGTTCATTATGGAAACGTTTCATGTCGAATGACCTTACATTTTTTTTTTTTTTCCAAATGTCGGATTAATAATTTATAGAAATACTCTCTGAAAGGATGTTTAAAAATGAAGCCAAAAAAGCTGAATTATTTAAATCCATTTATTCATTTCCGCTATCACCGGCTATATCTAATATTCTATTCTCAAAATCGCCTTATTTGCATTGGAATCCATAAGATTTTAATATTAATAACAGTTATGACGACGATGATAATAATAATGCTGAATCGGTGAATCATTGGCGACATAGGAAATTGCTATTACAAAGTACCATAATTTGTTTCGATGTTTATTCGAATGTAAAATTCAGTTCAGTTGCAAATAGCATTTAGGTATTATTTAATCCTCACTTTTTCCCAAGTGGTGGTTGCATGGTTTTTTGACAATTCAATAGTTTTTAATATTATTGGATCCAATATATTTTAAAGTTGTTCAAATTTTGCTTCCTTGGATTTTATTTTTTTCATGGTTGGTGATATATAATTCTATATTTTTGGCAATTAGATAGCGATGAAAATTAAAAAATTTTGTTTTCTCTGATTTTTTCGAACCGGATAAATATAAACAATTTCATCATAAACATTGTCTTAAATGTGACATTTTATGAGCTATTGAAAAATGTATTCTGTAACTCATTATTTTCGCGTCATTTTTTAAAATCTTTGCGTTATCGTATAAGCTCATAAATAGTAGAATGGTCATGTTAAAAGAAAAATTGCCAATTTTCGCTTCATTAGCTTACTTCGTCCAATCTTAGAACGTGCTTACAAATGTAGTTACTGGAATTAGAATCTTAATCCCAGTGTTTATGCAAATTGTTACGTTATTATGAATTGCATAAACGACTCAACCATATGTTACATAGCATTTCGAGGAAGATCTTTGTTACCAAAATTTTGAACAAGATGTTTTCTTCATATTTTTGTTTTAAAATCATAGATTACAAGGGATTGTATTTGACATTTTTCAAATTTAATTTCCAATTTTTTGCAAATGTAATTTTCCTAAATAGTTCAATTTAGAAAAAAATAAAACTTTAATCATGTTAAACATGAATGTGATGAAATTATTTTTATTAAGTTAATTAAAATGTGTGTGTTTATGTATAGATATATATTAAATGGATCATAGCAATCATGAACGAAATATATATAAATTGTTTTAAAACCTATGAAATAGTCAGGTTTCGAGTGGTCAGAAAGTTTGCTTTTTGATTCTCTGTAACGCTTGTCATACAAGTTAATTCACTTTTCAACTGGAATTTTTCTTTCGGTTTTGGTGTGACTTGAGCCGAATTCGACGGAATGTAACCCATGTAAAAGAATTAAACTTGCTTAAGTGAAAGAGAGAGTTTGATGCCTTTTTTCAATCACGTCTTGGTTTATAAATTAAAAAATATTCAAACATTTTCCTACCTCAAAACGTTCGTTAAGAAGATCGAAAATTCCCTTTCTTAGAATTTTACCGCTGGATATTACAATTTTGTGGAGTCTACCGACCAGAGTTTTGATGGAATCGGAACCCGGGCTTGTAGCCCATGTTGCAAAGTTTACCAGGGTATCAATTTCTATTTGATCCGTGCTTCTCTTCTTCATGACAGTCAAATCATTTGCAACCGGTATTTCATTGCTTATATCGTCATTTTCCTTTTTTAAATGTGTTATATTCATCGTATTTAATGTTTGATTAATTTGCTTCAATTTCAAATAACTGTTAAATTCATCTTGGGCTAGATCTATCTGAAATCAAATAATTTCATCTTATTTTTATTAATTTGCAGTTTCTTTTATACAGTGAAACTGTATATACATATATATATATATATATATATATACACAGAAAATCATATTGATTTAATTTACGTAAGATTTGTAGGCGTAATGTCTTCTTAATGTTAATTTAATTTTTGGTTCTCTTAGAAGTTATGATAGGAGAAGAAACAGGTTGAAAAAGTTATTTTTTATCACATATTTTATGCAATAATTTCTTTTTTAAAATAGCCCCATATCAGATTTTTTCATATTTATTATATGATATACAATTATTATATTAAAAGTGAGTTTGTTTATACAAAATAATGCCTTTTATATTTATGTAAAAAATCGTTTTTATTTTACTATGTGATTTTTCTTTCATATTTGATGCAGTTATATTCAAAACGAATGTTTAAAAAATTAGTTCTACTTTTGTCACAATGTTGTATTTCATATGCACAACGCTTACTAAATATTCTAACAATTTTATTGCCTTTTGTAGAAAATATTTGAATAATGGTAAAAAATTAATAGAATCTCACCTGATCTATAATGTTGCCCATTTCGTCCAATCTCAGTTCACTTTTGATCGTTATAGGCAAAGCAGATAAAATTTTCGACATAATCTCGCCTGACAATCCATTTACTTTTTGTTCTATGCGTATAATATTTTTATTGATCTAAAATGGAGAGAAATTATAGGCAATTTTAGGATAAATGTTTTATTGTTTGTTTTGCTGGTTTAAAAAAAAGTGTTTTGAATATAATTTTCATTGTGGCATTTAATATGGAAATTGGCTTTTGTGTTAGTGATGCTTACGATTTCTTTTATATATTATGTTTGTTATATCAAGTGCATATGATCAAATTTTTTATATAAATGAAGTTTCAAGCTTGTTAATTTTCCTCTCAGTAGAAAAGCAGTTTGCATTATAAGAAAAATGAATCTCTTGGCATAGTTTTCTCTTATCTTTTTAAGATTTCGGCTGTTCCTAACATGAGAAAATGTATATTTTTTTCTTGATCTGCTAATTAACATATTTCCTCGGAGAATATTTAGCAGCAGATAAAGCTAAAATCGTGAAATTGAATTACAATTTAGTTGTGGAAATTTAGTATGTCAGATATTTATACAATAAAAATTTGAGATTTGAGTGTATTTTCAGGAGACAGATTTTAAATTTCTTAGACATAGATTTGTTTGTTATTAGGAGAAAAAATTAAAAAATAAGTTTAGCTTTAAAAATTGTCTTCAATGACTTATGTCTTTTTATTTTATGTCTGTGATGAATATATTAATATAATATTAATACGCTATTTATATTTTCGATATCTAATTGTTTTTTATGTTGCAAGTATTCATGTCTTAAATGTTGATAATAATTTCTTTAAAACAACATCGTTTGAGGGTGTACAATATTAGCTTCATCTGATAGAACACAATTATTATATTTCTCACCTGATCCATTCGTCCTAGAATTTGGCTTTCCTTGCTTCGAAAAATAGCGTCTTTGATTTTTGCATTTGGATTTCTCAGTATAAAACTCCACAGATCGTAAATTTGCAGAAGCAATTCAGGTGCTGATTCGAATAATATGCGCCACATATTAACATCCCTTTTTGATGTAATTTGAATAAATTCTTTCTCTCCATAGCTCCCGCAAATTAGGAATATAAAAAATGTTGTTTTAAGGAACTTTTTCATTTTCATTTAATTTACTGAATTTTTTTTAACTTTCTAATTTGGTGTTACCATATTCGACAAAGCATCAGCAAAAACGAGTTTGTCTTTGAAATTACTAGAAGCAAAATCAGTAGAATCAGATTTCAAATGGTTCCTTGCAATTTTCATATGATTAGATGCTTATTGAAATAATCATGACCTATGATAAACTTGGGCAACTCAGCTGTTTATTTCAACTGCATTAGTGTAATCAGCCCATTAAAAGTTCTCGAGGTTTATTTGTATTGTTCAAAAACCGTGTAATGAAAGTGCATAAAAAAATTTTTTTAGCTTAAACTTTTAAACAGTTTTTTGAATAATTTCTAAAAGAAATGAACATAACAATTTATATCATTTAAAGTTGCGACTACACAAATGGGCGGTTTCATAATTTTCTACATTCTTTTCATTTTCAAACCAATTAAAAAACATTCACTAAAACAGATTAGTGATATCCATCATTTGTACATCCTCCAACTCTCAATTAAATTGATCAGGTTGCATTGGTGTAACATTGAATTTCGAAAGTTTATGTTACTTGCGGCGAACTAATTTTAAATTAAATCAATAAACATAATGCAAAATGCAGATGTGAAATGACGTGTTGTGACGTGAATTTTTAATCTTTAATTTAGATTTTTGCAGTGGAATATTTTATTTGTGTGAACGAAAAAATTATAAAACTTATTTTACAAAGTTCATTAGAGAGTTTTACACTCATTTTAATTCCGGTCATTGATTCATGAATTAATCAGGAAATGGATCGTTTTTTTCTTTCATATGGTGTAACGATTGTCATTTCATGTTTTATTTAAAGAAAATTTATTTAAAAAATTTATTTACGGTCTTAAAATTAATGATGATTTTCAAAAACAAGAAGAATTTTCTTTTATTGAAATCTTGAAGAAGGAACTGAAATATTTTGTTTTTCATGACTTTAAAAACTACGAAAATTTTATGAAGCTTCATATATATATATATGACTATAAATATGTTTATATGTAGATACATTTATTTAATATTCATGAAATATTTGTAATATTAAATATTTCTCGCCTGGTTAATCTTGTTTTTCACACTTTTAAAATGGGTCTTAATCTAGGTTAAAGATTTTTTACGTTATTTTTTATCAGGTTAAAGTGAAATTAATTTTAAAATTTGAAAGGATAAAAACAATAAAAAAAAGGGGTTTTATGTCGAAATTAAAGAAACTTTTTTCATATTATAAATTTGCTTTTAAAACAGAATATTAATTTTAAGTAATTCAACATGCAGTTCAAACATATTCAGATATTTGGATTTATTAAGATAATTTTTTTAATCACCACATGTAGCATAGCTTGGCATTGGGAAGCGTTTTAAAACATATTTTTTATTGTGATATGCTTGAAAGGAATCCTTTAGATTTAGGGAACGTAACGTTCTTTATTTTACGTGAAAGATTTATTGCCATTTTTTATGTGAATAGCAAGCAGTAGATGAATTTCCTGACTTTCTTGTCTCGTGAAAACTTTCATAAGTCTGTATTCCTTCGTATGGCGAAACAGACGACTTCCAATTGAATTTGGAAAAAAAAACGGCTAAATAGATTGAAGATAATGTTGGGTCACGGAATGTCAGAAGGTAATACGATTCTCCGTAACTAAGTCAACAAACTATGTGACGCTTATGCATTGTTATGCTTCAGAACCTGTATTTCCGAGATATGGACGTATGAATGTGCCAGTTACAGGAACACAAAAAATATTAGAAAAAAGTTGCTCATGATATACTATATTCATCGTTTCTTCAGCTAAACGAACCCGAACAAAGAAATTAATTTTTAGTCATTATGTATTCATTGCATTTCTTTCCATTTGTTCGATCTACAGCTAATTTTTACAATCCTAATCGGGCTTTGGCTTTTTCTCATTATAGAAACTTCAATCTTAAGGCTTATTAAGATATAACTTAATAAACCGAATTCTTCAGCGTAAGCAGAATAAAATTAACTAGAATTTTATATTTATATTCACTTTTCGTCTCACCAATTTAAAATTCAATTAGCCTTATAATAGAATGATGGAAACTATGTTTTTTTTACGTACACTAATATTAATATATGAATAAAATGCTATTTTATTAAATTATAGATTTTAGCATTTACACACAAGGGAAAAAATTTTCGTTTTGCACACGTTCAATAACGCATAAACCAACCCGAGCCAAATTATGCCTCAAACTAAATCTTGTTTTTGGTTACTTTAATCATATGGTTAGCGTCTGTACAACATTATCTTATACCAGCATGAGTGTTCCTTTTTTTTCATAATTGATTCGTGTTTAGTCATGGTGGGGATAGCACTGTGCACAGTGGCGTAGCCAGAAAAATAATCAGAATAATAATTATTCATATTTCAACTCACTGTTTTAGAACGTTATAGAACAAATTAATCTCGGTTAAATTGTATCGAATTACTAACCCGCTAATATAACTGTTCAAAGTTTTAGACTAAACATTAAATATTTGTGTATATATATATATTTAAATAAGTCATTGATGTAGTTTTGTAAAATATCGAGATGAATGCATTCTCCATCCAAAACCCTAATGAAACTTGTAGTAGTCGTGACCTCTTTTAAATATATGATTTTGAATTTTATTCAGAAACAAATTTTCTATCCAATTTTTCATAATGTTCTTACGAATGATGAAATTAATATATTATCTAAGCGTTTTTGATATTTTAATTTATTTAGCGACTGATACAATTGATAAGGACAGCCAAGTTGAGATGGATGAAAAATTCAAAAGTTGTTTGAGAATATTATCGAGTATGCTCATAGACTGAAATAGATAGTGTTTGGGACAGTTTCAAAAGAATGTTTACATCCTTAGTTTTGAAGATAATTTACCATGAAAAAAATAAAATAGGGGAATCATATAACAAAAGAAACATAAAATTCTTCAAGTATTGGCAATAAATGTTTCTTGTAAATATTGAAATTCATAAAGTTCTGATTTTCGCTATTTCCTTGTAAAACACATATTCAAAATAGACAATTTTTAATTATCATTAATGGTATATTAGTTTCTTGTAAGAATCGTTTTAAAAATTTTCTCCCCAACTACATTCATGGTACAAAAACATTTCTATGTTATTGCTCAGCAATATATTAAAAATTTATTGAATTACACACTTTTCTAGTCTGGAAAATAATTGTAAAATGTTATTTCAAGATGAAATTGTATAAGTATTTAAAAATTCCTTATGGGAAGTATAATTGTGTATTGAATAAGTGGAATAATTGAGTAAAATTATATACATAAATTATTCATCATTGAATGAAATCATTTTTAAATTGTCCTTTTCAATTGTTCAATTTTTTTGTTGAAAGTTTGTATATCATATTATTTCTTTAGTTTTGAGTCTAAAAAATAGGTACTAATTTATCAGAAGCATTTAAACCTAAAAGATATTATCGGGATACATTCATTAAGACTAGAATGATAATAAGAAAGTACTAAGATTTTGTTTAATGCCCCTCCTAACACCTACAGTATTAATAAGCTAATACCGATTTTTTTATTGAAAAAAATTATAACTATAGGTAATAAATTGCCTTTAAAAATTGTCATAGAATATTTTATATAAATATATAGTAATGACAGTAATTTTAAATTTTCCAAAATTAATAATTTTCAGATTAATTTATTAACGAACGAATTAATAAAATATAAAATTGTAGAGGGGATGAAGTTTAAGAGCGAAATTTTATTTTAGGTCGTTGATAGATTATCACTACAATTTTTTAAAGGCTGGGAAGGGGTCAGACTTGATGTTGTACGTTTTCATCAAGGATGCCGCCATTTTAATTTTATTTTCTTTTCAGGTTGCCTTTTATCAGATTTTAAATGGAATGTGGGTCAGAAATGGAGTTCAAATAAGGGGACAAATGATGACTTATATTCAATGTAATTTTTGTAATTCCATGGTAGACGCTGATCTCTATTTATTGCAGATTTGTGCTACTCAAATAGAGCCCGAAAAATTTTTGACTAGCGTTTTTGATATGTAAGTTTCAATTTATTTAAGGCTTATTAAATCTAATTGTTCTGCTTATTTTGAGGTAAGGCAAAATAATTATGAATCCCACTAATTCACATCAACTAATTTTTTAAATTTGTTTTCAGGTTTCTGGTGAAAGAATCTTTATCAATAGCCCCTTATAAAAATCCGACAGCATCAAGCTTTGAATATGAGTTTGAACCTGCCATGTTGGAAAGTTGTTTAACGTTTTTAGCTACACTAATAGATATGAGAGCTAATTTAGGTGTGTTCCATCAAAATGCATAAGATCGATATGATTGATTAAGAGTAGAATATGAGAAATCAGTTTTTGGTCAAATGTTTTTTGCCTGTAATTTATGACTTTTAATAAATATTAATTAGAAGTTGAAATTACATTTAATAATTGTGTTTTTCGCTAAGATGTTTGTTATGCACATGCACGTACTAAAAAAACTTATACGTTATATATATATTTTAAAATTTTTGCTGAAAATTAAAATAATTAAATAATGTGAATGTTTCGGTTTAAATATTTGATTTGATAGTCTAATCAAAAGATAACTTATCTTTTATTCGTTATCGTATGTTTGTACTATTAGCGCTTTATGCGTTCTCTTTATACATAAGAAAATTCCTGAAAATATTTAATTCATTTAACAATTCGAAAATATTAAAAATTTGGAATTTATTTTCAGGTGTGAGCGAAGCATGGGTATCTAAATTGGAAATTGTTACTTTATTGTGCATGGGAGATAAGACGCATTCACAGTTAATAGAACTTATGCCTGAGAGATGCGGTACCGGGCATATTCGAGATTTTGACATAATGCTTGCGGAAGTTGCAGATTATAGGGCACCAAGCAATATGCAACAGGGAATGTACGCACCAAAGCCCTTAGTGTGGGAAGAACTCTATGATCCCATACACGTTCTTTTAAGAGCCGTGCAAAAAAGAGATTTTCAGACTTCTATAGATCGATTTACTGAATAGTAAGTTTCGAATTTTCGGATAATAGACATTAAAATTTAGTATTTGCTAAAAATTTTTTTGCTTATTATTAAAATCAAAAAATTTTTTTTATTGATAATTTGCAAATTAGAAAGTTTTCTGATTTTTCCCCCGGTTCAGATCCTTTAAACACAATATTCAGATCGAAAAATATTAATATTATATATATATATATTTGTTACACCCAACTTATGAGTATTTTAGCTTCATGCATTAAACATGATATATAGTGGAATAAAAAAATAAAAATATTAATTATGTATTTTTTTGATAATTTATCTCTATCCAATTTTATAAAGTCATATTGTGCTTTAAATTTAAAATTTTATTAATTTATATTTCGAAATCATGATTATTTTTATTTTCAGCGTTCAGCAAACAAAAAAATTAAAACCGGGCTCAGGAAATGTATGGCCTCCTTTCAAGCCACCAACACCATGTGGGGACCCATATGAGGATCCTTCAAAATTGCTGCAGTCTCGAATTTTCCATGCTTTTATATTCTGTGTTTTATTGAAGGCCGTCGATCGAAGAAACGTTTCAGAGCACGTATTGGCTCTAGCTATTTACTTATTAGAAATTGCAATTCTTTCTAGTCCCCCGTGTTGCGAGTCGGAGGTAATTGAAAGATGTATTTGCTGTTTTTGCATCTTGATTGCATTATTAAAAGCAATTAGAATAATATTGGAAAATTTGTCAATCGCACAAAAAGTACAAAATTTAAAAGCTATTTTTGTTTCTACCTTGACGATATCGATATTTTTTTCCTTCATAAATTCCTGTATTTGATTTTCAGTTGTGTCAAACAGAATGCTGCGATCGTTATAACGTGAAGGACACCGATTTAGCAGATTTCTACGAACAAGATTGGCTTTCTCATAATTTGAGAACTGTAATTCATAGCTTAAGCCTCATACACGAACCTGATATCGATCCAGATTGCATAGAAATGGAGGAGAATTTATTTGATGAAATTTTTGTAAGAATTTAGTTTGAAAGTTTTAAGAAATTTTAAGATATCTTTTGCCCCCTTACTTTAATAAAGAATGCTTTTCAAGCATCTCTTGGCTCAATAATGCAATTCGATAAACGAAAATGTTTATCTATGTATGATAATTTTTAACATATTTTTTCGCTATAATGATACGTAAAATATTAAAATATAATCGTTTTATACATTAATTTGTACTTAAATTTGCCTTAAATTTATCGTAAGAATTTTAATTAAACATATGAAAAACTAATTTGAATGTAATAGCTAATTTTCTAATAATTAATAATGTCATTTTTACTATTCTTGAAACAATGTTGATATTGATTTTAAATAAAGCTACACAGGTTGTAGTCGAAAATTCATCTCTTTATATATATATATATTTAGTCTCATTTATTTTTTTATTCGCAATTAAATTATAATACTTCAAAATGAAAAAACATGTATAGAAATTAATTATATTTTAAAAGAACTGTAAATATATTGTTGCAATTTTAATTTTAGGGGAGTTCACCTGAAAGCGCTGGGGTGATAGCTTCAGGTACTCGTATTCCAGCTTTGGAAATTACTCCTTTCGACGATTTTATTACTGCCCGATCGTATTTGAATCCGGCATTTAATTTGCCTAGTACTAGTCAAAATATGAATTCACTCTTCTTTCCTGTTAATCCGTCGACTTCTCGTACTTCTAATAGTGACATTTCCACAAACATAATCCCTATTACACGCACCAGAAATCGAATGTATAATAATCCAATTAGATCTTTGACGTTAAATGACTTGGGTTTTCTTCAGAATTCCTACCCATTGACCGGGCGGTTAACATCGACTACATCACAATCTTCGGTAAGTCACTATTTGATCAAAAGCATTTTCTTTAATTTTAATAGATACTTTAAAACTTTAGAATTGATGAAATAGAATAATTTTAGAATTGATTTAAATAAATTTAATATTTAATTGTATTGTAAGAATATCTTTTTAAAAATAATTTTTTTATATTTGTTAAAGAATACATAATAATGGTGGTATCGATGAGATTACCTTATTAACAATTATTTGTTGTTTATCGAGATTTTGTGTCATTGTTTTCACATTTTCCGATTTCTAATTTATTTTGTATTATTTGATTGAAGGATATCCATAATTTTATGTAAATGTTTAATAGTTATTTTGTAATTTTTCTGTAAGTTTCTTTATATATTGTTCATTTTCTCACATTCATATTTTTCTTTTCCGAATCTATGTTGTTATACCGTAGTATAAAATAATTATTTTCAGATATGAAATTCAAGTTGAATATTTGTTTTCTTTTTAAACTTGTTAAACTGTCATTGTTAATATCACTTGGTGAGATTTAAATTTAGCGACATATTTTACCTAAATAAAATTCTTTTTAAATGAATAAATGCTGAAAAAAAATTTTGTTTTTAAATTTTTTATTTTTAAAAGAGAACACTAAATAATAATTGGAAATTTAAGGATTGGTGGAAATTTAATATTATATGTTAATCTTGAATTTTTAATTTTGCAGCATAATCAATCGGGCCCAAATGACTGGCAATTAATATATCACCCTTTTGAAGGAACGACCGCTAGCGCTACGGAAGTCTTACCATCAACATCTAAGAATGTCATTCAAAAATCCTTGTTTAAGCACAGGGTTCTATTGACGCGAGGAAAAGCCATTTTGGTGATTCTAATAATATATTTTCTTTAATGATTATTATAGATTCAAATTTTAATACTAAATTTATGTATTTATAAATGTTTAAATATGAAAAATAATTAAGTAATAAAAATTAAAATAATTTTTACTATATTTTAATTTATTATGTATTAATTTTCAGTTAGATAATAATATTCCTGCAGAAAAATATTACACCACCGATGGAGTTGTCATAACGAAAATTTCAATGAGAATCAAAGAAAGCATAATTTCTTTGTTGCTCAAGCTTCATGCTCAATTATCGGGCACTCCTGATTCTTATGAGCCCGGACAGCAAACGGCTGAAGGTTTATTGGATTCTAGAATTGGAGATGGGCCATTCTTTATAGCGAAAGTTTTAGATAGAATTGCTAGTCTAGATGAAAGATGCAGGTAATTTAAAATTAGTAATAAAACAGTAAAAGAATATTAATTTTTAAAACAGCAATAAAGTATTTTTTCTGCTATAATTTTTAGGGATTTCATAAAAGAGACAAGAAAGAAGATATGGCCAGAAAGAGCGGAAGAAGACGGGGTGGAAGCGAAAGCTCGTGAAACTAAGGAAAGAGAAGAAAGAAGGCGCAAAGCCAAGGAACGACAGCAAAAACTTATTGAAGAATTCGCCAATAAACAGAAGCAGTTTATGGAAAAAGCCATGGAAACAGGTATTGGCAACAGTTGCGGCGCAAAATAAAAATACATTTCAAATAAATGTTCATTATGAATTAATAATTCAAGTTCAATATGAAGTAAACATATTTCCTTTTCAGAAGAGAATTGCGAAAGTATGGAATGGAACGATGAAAATGCTGCTCAAATCAAATCTGAATTTGATTGCGTAATCTGCAATCAAACTACACCGTCCACTCAAGAAAAGCCAATGGGGTTAGTACAGATGTGATTTTGTAAAATTACGTTTCCTTCTTTTAGAGTAAAATATTTTCTAAATTACTGCAGTGAAATCTAGAACGTCTTTAATTAATGATATATTTCTCTAATGTGTGTGTGTGTGTGTGTGTGTGTGTGTGTGTGTTTGTAAGTAAATTTAATAAAAATTTTTTTTGTATTACATATTTTAGGTTAGTAGTTTTAGTGCAAGCTTCAAGCATTTTAGGTCATAAAAGGAAGTCAAACATTGATGAAGTTCTTCCTACCTCGGATGAAGAAAAAAAAGTTTTACTAAGAGAAGATTCGTTGGCCAGTGATTTTGACAAGAGAGTGGAGGAACTTAATAGAGAATTTGATACGGTATATTTAAATCAGTTTATAAATTTTTTATTTAATATGCAATTGATGAATTTTAATTGCGATAGAACTAAGATTTCTCTTATGTAGATTTATTATACTGACTCATCTTATCGAGGAAAATGGAAAATATTGATAACAACCTAATTTCATCATAAATATTAAAAAGTAATATCGCATTTTTTAATTCATTGGATCACAATTAAAAAATTGATATAAAACATTAGGATTTGAATTAAAACTAAATAAGATTTCTCCCAAAAAATGGTAAACTCGCCGTGATATTCATTATTTTTCTGAAATTTGTTTTTTTTATCATTGTAAATATTGGCGTAAACTGACATATTTTATTTTCGGGTGTCTTACATTTATTTTCTTTTTGTACAGAATTCTTGGTTATTGTCCATTAATTTGGGTTGGGAAGGAGGTGTTCATGTACAGACTTGTGGACATCATCTTCATTTGGACTGTCTAAACGCTTATCTTCAATCTTTGAGGAGTTTACAGCGGCAACAATCCTTAGCAATTGATAGGTACATTGGATTTTAACAATTCGAACATTTAAAAAACACTTACATAAGTGATATTTGTTTCTAAATAAATATTATTTTTTAAGTTTATATTTTTAACAGAAAACAAAAAAATATTGATATTACACATTTTTTCTCAGTTTGTGAGAATCAAGGCACCGATAAAAGTAACGAAAAGATTAAAAAAATATTTATCTTTTATAGGGGAGAGTATTCCTGTCCTTTATGTAGGCAGCTGGCTAATAGCGTACTGCCATTAGCGCCTGAAGTAGGAGAAATGACATCTATTACGAGAGCAAGACCACAAAACTTAGCTAATCAAATTGTATCAATTACTAATCTTCTTAAGAATTACGTTTCTACGCCTTGGTCATCAAATTTATCTGAAGCAATGGATAAAAGTATGGAAGATATGATGAACTGCACTCATGTAAGGTAAATTTTGACAGAATTAGTAGATCTAAGATTTTATATTTAATATTTTCATAATATCTAATTTACATAAGTATTTATTTTAATCGATTTTTATTTGCAGATTTAAGCATAAAATAGATGCTCCCAGTCCTCAGAGACTTTTCTTATTTGTCTCTTCAATAGCAAGAACTAATCTAGAAATTGAAATTGTTCAAAAAGGAGGGTCCTTTTTGGCTAAATCAAGTGAATCCCCTTTAATACCAAAACGTTCTTGCATTGGTAATTATATTTTAGCAAGAATCATTTTTATGTAAATCTAATTTTGAGAAGTTACAAATATTAATTTTGAAAATTATTTTCAGTGCCACTTCTGCATGTTTTAGCCATTCATGGCAGAATATTAGCTCAATGGCCAATGTGGCAGACGTGGCAGCAGCTCTCTGAAATTCCACGAGAAGAAAATGAAACTCAAATTGCGACAATGCAAAAGGAAGTTCCACTATTGTTACGGGATCCAGTTGCTTTATTAATTCAGTTTTTACTCTTTCTACCTTTAAATTTAGACCAAAGTAAATATAGAATCCAATTTTTGATACTTTATTTCTTGGTGCAAGATTTATAATTTATTGGTGACAGCAAAATGCAAGAACTATAATTACTGAAATAATTATGTATTTTTTTCAGGTTATTTTAGTTGTGTAGTTAAATGCCTCTATAATCTCTTATATTTTCAAGTATTGTCTCAAATTACCGTAAATATGACAGAGTCAGAAAGAGAGAACTGGAGAGATCCAATGTTCGAAGTATGGTGTGTATTAATGTTTTAAAAATTTATAAGTTACATTAATATCACTTTCTTAATAGTTATTTAATCAAATGCCTAAATAATTAAAAAAAATAAAAAAAAATAACCCAAGACTTCAATTGAATTTTTCGTAGTACTTTTCAAGAATGTATTTTATAAAATATTGAAATATCTTTTTCGATTTTCATATTAATTTTTGGGAAATGATGTAAATCTAAAATATAAAATTAAATTTGCCCTACAATTGCCCATGTCTATCTCGGAAATTGAGTTATCTGTACTTTTCCGAATTTTTTTTCTTTTTTTATTTTATTTCATTTAATGAAATTATTTATATCATTATATACTTATATTATGAGTAATATTTTTCATTTTGTAGAATCTTTTATTTAATAATCCAATTTTGTGAAATTGATCAAAATTTCTGTTTAAATAATTGTAACTTGGTAAATTTTTGGTTGATGGTTAAAAATCAGATCGTAATTTTGAAAGTACATTTTCTTTCATTACTTTTTTGATTCTGAGGAAATCAAAACGAGAGCTACGATCTATCTTTTTTTAATTGTTTTCAGTTCTGAAATAAAATCTGTGGACGTTGGTCTTCGTTTTGTGATAAATCAGTTAGCCAATAGTTCATTATATGTTGATTCTGGTAGTAGCTCGACCACTGAAGGAAATATATATTCAAGCAAACAATCAATTGAAGCAAAAGTTCAGTCATTATGTTTGCCTTACTTAAGAATAGCATCCTTATTGAGGCATCATTTATTTAATGAAGAAATCCCGGAAATAGGGTAAATCATAATGTGAAGACTTTAAAAAACCTTTTATTTTTTATTTCGATATAAAAATTTAATAAGTAATATTATTAATTTATGCTTTTAAAAAATCGTAGGAGCGAAGAAACTGAATTTGTTAGACTTATTTATTATTTGGAATTAGTATCTGAGGGAATGAACTGGTCAAAATTTAACGCTGCTGTGGGTCTTAGTTTCGCTGAGCCTGGACTTCTTATCCCAAAGATGTGGTTTCGTGAATTGTCGTGCTACATTGAAAGATCGCAGGTGAGAATTGATTTAGTCGAAAAAAAGTGGATCTGACAATTCAATTTGGATCAAGATTCACAACATTTCAATATATAACTATAGTCGTTTAATTTTATTTCATTTTAGCGAGCTGCAAGAAATTTCTTATCAAAACTTCATTTACTTTGGTATCCGCCTAAACTTCTTACGCTTCCCCAATCTTACGATAGGATCTTTCAATACTATCATAAAAGGCAATGCAATCTTTGCCATAGTGTACCACGTGAAGCCAGCGTTTGCTTACTTTGTGGAACTCTTGTTTGTTTTAAGGAAAATTGCTGCAAGAATGGTAATATGTGCGAGGCAGTACAGGTAGATAATCAATCAATAATTCATTTATTAGTTTAAAATAAAATTTTATGAGAATACAAATATAGAACAAAAAAACTATATAAAATTTTAGTCTAACAAAATATTGAAATTGAAATTGAATGAGAAATTGAAAACGTCTTTTTAGCACTCGTTTGATTGCGGAGCTGGAACGGCTATGTTCTTAGTTGTAACATCTTCATACGTAATCGTAATACGTGGGCAAAGGGCTTGCGTTTGGGGATCTGTATATTTGGACAGTTTTGGAGAAGAAGATCGGGAATTGAAGTAAGAAAAAAAAATAGTATAACCCTAAAAAAAATATATTGGAAAATTTTTTAATTTTCAGTAGGGAAAGAAAATCGTAAAATTTATTCGCGTGAATGATTTTAATAGATGGTAATAATATTTTTGAAAGTCTTACACTATTTGATTTATTGTATTTCATTATAGGATTAATATTAAGATATGATATCTAGGAGAAAAATTTAAAATGATTTTATCTATTTATAAAATTTTATCGCAAATCATAGTATCAATTTGTCGCATAGTGCAAAGTAATTTTCACATTTATTAGGTGATGTGCTTTAGTAATAAATTTTATTTAATATTGATTTTTGTGTTTCAGACGCGGAAAACCATTATACTTGTGCCCGGAACGGTATCAACTTCTTCAAGAGCAATGGATAACACATAGATTCGAACACATGAACAAAAAATGGGTTTGGCACCGAGATGCTCTGTGATGTGTATTTTCTTTCTTATAATTTTTTTTATATTTTTACAATTTTGGAGAATCTGTGTCCTTTAATTTCGTTTGTAGAGTTAAATGAAGTAAATAACACAAACGGTTGTTTAATTTATGTAACATAAAGTAATATTAACAATATTATATTGTAATTAAGAAAGGTTAATATTATTCAAGGTTTTTTAAAAATATTAGGTCGTTTGGATGTTAAATGACCAGAATAAATCTGAACTTTGAAATATCGCCGACTTGTTTTTTTTTTCAGGAAAAAGCTGTTGTATTACCTGCAGATTTATTCCTTTCTGCGGTCAAGATTTTTCATTCAAAAAAAATTGTTTTTGTTTTTTTAAAAATCGAAATTATTAAAAAAAGATGAGTTTGTTAATTGGCAGATAAACATAGAACTTCTAAAGGTTTTAAATACTATACCTTTATTATCGCCATATAATACTCAAATAATGTCTGGTCCATGGAATAATAATTTATGTGGAACCATTCATTTAAAACAATCTTTTTCATATATATATAAATTTTCTATTTTTTGTTTGTTTTTCTTTTTTTTGAATTTTAAATTTATTCAGTTTTCTCCCCATTATCATATTTTTTCAAATTTAAATTTTTTTATTAACGTAAACTGTTTTTTAGTTTTTCTATTAATGCAATTGTATTAATAGTAAGAGTTGACTTGATTATATTTTTTAGCTGTTTAATCGTTAACTGATATAATTTTCTGTTCAGCTCTTATTACATTTGACTCTTATTTATGATACTTAAATGACTGCTTGTATTGTGACTCAAATAATTATTTTCCAGGATTATGTTTTTTAATATTATTACCGCTGTTTCTTGAATCCATATATATATATATGTATGTATGTATATATGTATATGTATATACGATTTTTTTAAAGATCATTTATTCATTTGATGATTATTATTTTACCGAAAATGTCACGCGAAGCGTATGATATTGGAAAAAGAATATTTGGTTTTAAACTAAATTAAAAAAATAATTAAAAAAAAAAGAAGAGTTTAATTTGGTTCCAAATGATTTTGAGTTGATACTCTGTAATGTTTTTCATTTATTAAAAATGTAAGTTTTTGAAAATCTTAGTGACATTTTAACAAATATAAAGATAAATAAAGAATTTGTAGAAACTTGAAATAAAAATCGGCTTAAATTATTTTAGAAAAACGTTCGCACAATTTGCTCTAGTTAATAAGTAATAATGGGTTTTTTAAGACTTAAAGTTGGCACCGAAAAACTAATTTTAAATCTAAAAGACTCCCATTTAATCATTTAAGATAACTATTACTTACGAGATCAATATTTCAATGTCTTTTTGATTATTAAATTGCTTTTAAAATATTATAAGTTATTTGACAGCTTTGCGCGAATAATTTTTAGCCTATTTGTATCTTGATGTATGTTTTACAATAACTTATAAATTTAACCTAGTTTCAATGCATTACAAATATGCATATTTATAAAGTGTAACTTGATTAACTACAAAAATTTTAAGTTCTGAAAGAAAATTAATAAGAATTTAAATCGTTAATATTTAACAATATTAAAATTTAAATTTTCACAGGGCAGCCGCAACTGATTTTTATATTATAACTGATTGATTTAATTCTTCCTTTTGCCCGTATCCTCTCATTTCTTGCCATGTTCAGACACGAAGAATTTAATAGTACAGAATATTAGATTTTTATTTATCTTTGTTACTTAAGTTAAGCATATCAATTCTTTGGAAGTGGTTTTTATATCCATTAATGCGCATCAGGTAAAGTTTTTAAATGAAGTTTAGCAATTATTTCCCCATTTTCGAATGAAATATTGAATATTTTTGTAACAAACGTAAACTATCATTTAAGTTTCGAGTTTAAAAACTAATGAAGCTTATTCATTTGGTTAAGATTTTTTGAACCCCAAAAAATTTGATCATAAAGGATATTATTTTCTAGGATTTGTTTTCTAAATAATATTGTGTCATTCTAAAGATTTTGTCATAAAGTAAAGCGTTTAATTAAATTCGTGAAGAATGAAACACTGAAAAATCCTGCTACAGTATACTTATTTAAATATAATATTACTTTCATCAAATTTTTGATTAGACATTTTAGAATATTTTTTTCCATTGTCTACTAAAAACAAAAAATTTTTAAGTAAATGGGATATATATTGTATTTTTGACAAATCAGATCTATACATTATGCCGAGAACGAAATTTATTGCAAAAATGATCGGATTAACATTTTGACTGTGACTCATTGAATATTTTTGTTAAATATTGATCATTGTTGGTTGGCATCGCAAGAAAAACTGAAGATTACATAAAATAAGGCAATTTAAATAAATGCAACGCAGCTAATAATACAAAGTTGATATCGTTTCTTTCAACGGCTTTAAACTGTCCAAAAAAGAAGGCGGTGCTTTATTGTTTTGAAACAGTTTCGTGGCAATAGATATTGAAACTGGAACGAAAAAAATAGAAAAAAAATAAAGCGTGTTTTTTGTCGGAATTGAAGTTTAAAGATAATATTTATGTGTACGGGGTTTGAAAAAGTTTCGTTTCAATTAATAAAGTTATTGACTTCTATTGCGTTATTTAAAGATTCGCCATTTAAGTATTTCTTATCTATTGATTTAAAATTATTAACTTGGAACAATGTGAATATGTTGATTTGAACATCTCAAACATAAATTGTCGCCATCTTGGATAGAAATTGGTCTATTCTGAAAAAAGTATTACTTTAATTATTAAAATTAGTTAAAAATGTGCATTTTGATAACTTCTTGCTCATATTTTTAATATTTCGAATCATCAAGTAAGCGAATCGGATAGTTAAAACGACTAGAAAAGGTAAGATCGTGTGAAAAATTTGGTTCGAAACACGCGTCTTCATGGTTTTTTGTACTCTTAAAATTTCATGTCGATTGACAGTAGCCATTTTATTGGCGATGGTAAAAACACGTAGGCAATGAAAAGGCAGTTTATTATCGATACTTTAACATATTCCTATCCTTTTAATGGCTACACCAATAATTTTTATCTATAATTTTATAATTCTTTCATTGTTTTTGTTGGGAAACTTAGAAGATGCGATCAACTTTTTCAGCCCATCCTTGCCCTTGTCAGCATACTGACGGATTCTGGTGTCAGGGTCGTCTCTAGACTGCAAGGTCAGCCACCCCTTTTCCCTATAAATAAGGAGTCATTTTATATCTTCTTGGTTCATACAAGTTTTGTTTAGAGTTCTCAACATAAATTCCGAAATCTAGTTGACAATATCGACGTAAAATTTTTTCAAAGAATTGACGTGAATTCCTCTTAATTCAACAGAGACTTTTAATTCTTCTTTGACAGTAAGTTTGAAAAGGAAAAATAATTCTTACCTCTTTTTGTAATCAAGAATAACAACTTTTTTGTTAGGTTCTAATTTTTTGGGGGAAAAAATTATCACTTTAAACTGCAGCTTCTTCATAGAGTAAAACTGGGAAGGATCCTTTTCAATCAGCTTCTTGAGGTGTTCTTTAACTTTGCAAAAATGGATTTTGGAAAATTTAATGGAAAAATTATTAGTTTTTAAATGTCTTTATTAAGACATGAAAAGTAAGTATTTAAAATTAAGTACATTACATTTAATTGTAATTAGGAAGAATATATATTGTTATTTTATATTTTAAATTTATCATAAATAGAACTTTTCTTTTCCATAGTTGAATATCATATTTCTTTACAATCATTATTTTTTACACCACATTATAAAATTTAAGAAAAAAATGTCTAATATTCATTTATAATATAAATTCAAATTTTAAGTCTTTCTTTAAAAATTATTAATTCACTTGAAATATGGTAAGGTGGTTGGCCTATTAATAACATTTAAATTTCAGAAAAAAATTTTATTTGAACATTTTCTTGAATCCTTTGTCTTATAATAATATTATTTCTTTTTGGATTTGTTCTTAAAACTATAAAATCTGTCATATGGATTATTTTAAATATTTTTAAGATTGATTTCTTTCATCTAGTATTTGGAAAGGAAAAATATTTTTGTAATTAACATATTTTTTTTTCTCAAAATGCAGTTATTAATGATCAAATTTTTATCAGTTTCATGAACTGATCTACATATTATAATTGTTAATTTGTATTAAATGAAAAAGAGTAATATGAAACTCAAATTATTTTCATATTCCTTGATTTTGTTGCATTTTTGGGAAATTAGTTATATTTAATTCTTAATGTTATTAACCTAAAAATTAAGTGTTATAGTATTTAAAATTTATTTGTAATAAATATCCCTCTATGTTTTTACAATGATAAATATTTATTTTTCCAGCTCATGTCCCATTCAGATTCTTTTAAAACAATAATTTCCTATTTATTTGTTCAGATTAAATTTCCCTTTCAAAAATATACTTATTAATGATTTTCAGAATATTTCATTTTCCATGTTTTATAATTCTAGTGGCGAATGGCGTATCAAGAAGGCGTAATTCCGGCTCCAAGTTTGCCATGACAGATAATCATTGGAGCTCCGGGGGAGGTGAGTTGGAATAATTTATTTACATCTGCAGTGTAAAATGTTTAATTCATATCCATGTATATATATGTTTAAAAATCAGAAATGCAGAATCTAAGGATATTCTTGGTAAATCAAACAAATATAAGAAAGTTCAATTTAGTTTAATTTTTTCATAAAAATTGTTATCCAAAAATAAATTTTACAAGTTTTTTTTACTTAAAACTGCAATCAAATAATAAATTAAAGACAAATACTAATAAAAAATTTTAAAAAATACTGTGGCTTGTATTTAAATTATTTTATATTAAATAACTAATGTATAATTTAATGTGATATATATTATACAAATTATAAAATAGATTCAGATATTTCACATATAAATAGTATGCAAAACCTTGTGAAATAATGTTTTTAATTAAAATTTATGAGCTATTTTCTAACTTTTAAAATATGAATGGGTGTTTAATCTTAAGAACAATTTTATGATAAACATTGTAAATTTAGAAAATGAATTCATGTACTCTCATTTTTAACTTATTAGTGTAATACAGTATACTTCTGAATTGTAAATTATAAGATCATCTCAATTGATTTAAGAAATTTTGCTAATTTTGATTAGAATTTGTGATTTTAATAACTTTTTCTAAGAATTTGGTATATGATAAAACTTTTGGATATATGATTTGAACATTTAAAAGATTTAGCTTATAAAATATTTGAAATCTAAAACAAAAGTTTATTATTTAGCTTTCAGGTAAAAAATTTTTTTATCTCAAATAAGATTTTAAACTGGATTTTAATCATTAAACTTTAAAAATATGAAAATCTTTTTTTAACATAAAGTTATATTATTATTATTTCAACTTTTATTGTATTGATTTTGAAATTTGAAGTTATTAATTTCACAGTAATTAATATAATTAAATAATTATTTGATTTTAAAGTGTTTTTAATTCTTTTCACAGTGAATCAATATGTTTAAAAATTATTTTGTAGTTTATTTTACAGAGAAAACATAATTTTTATTGACTTAAAGATGATTAATTTTAAAATTATATAAACAAAAATATTTATGAGCCTAAAATTTGGAAAAGAAATTTTTGACATTTTTGTAATACAATGTACTGAATTTCCTTACTTTTTTCTAATGAATATCTTTAAATATAAAAAATTATTTTAATTTTCTGCTTATACAATAATGGTCCGAAACAAATTAATGTAATATATTTTTTTTTTGATTTTTATATATATTTATTTACATTTTATATGATATGATATGTAGTTAAAAGTTGTAATCAAGTATTACGAAATGGCTTCAATCATAATTAATTTATTAATCAGTTCTGTTAGCCTGAAACATTTAGTTAATTGTATTTGTTCGGTTGTTTCTATTAATATATCAGTTATTAAGATTCATTGTCCCATTTAATCTCAGGAAAAGGTTTTATATATGTATAAGTATCTAAGCATGAGCTATAATGTGTAAGACGAGAATTTTTGTGGATGAAAACCAATTCTTTTAATACCGAAACTTTTTCATATGTATTTAAATTATTTAATAATTGAAAAATATATTTTTAAAAATATCAAATTCTTGAACGTTTGCATAAGTTTTAAAATAAAAAAAAAAATTTATTTTTCTTTTAAATCTGGATTGAAGAATAAAAAGGAAAATGAAGGCGTTAACTAACGAAAAATAAAGGAGATGAGATTATATTAAAGTCGGAAACTGGCGAGTGGATGACGTATTGATTTCACTTTGACTGAGAGTACGTTTCATTTGTGTCGAGCTTCCTTCATTCTCCTCGCTGAAGCAAGGAGAGGTCATATTAATATTAACTATATCTGGTCCCAACTTTGTTTTTTAAAAAACATTATCGTTTGATGTAATTAAAAATAACCGAAAGTGGGCATTTCTAAATGAAAAGAAGGAAGGAAAAAATTTTTTTTTCTTTTGCATTTACCTAAATTTAACGATCATTCTTATTTAGGTTAATTATTTTCTTTTTTTCATCTTTTTAATTCACATTTTATATTCATCCTCCATCTTGGGGGATCAATAATTTCAGTTTTCCAAAAATTAAATTAATAAAAAGAAAAGTTTTCGGATAAACATTTTCATTAACCATATCAAAATAAATTGAGGTTATTAATTTTTTGGACAGTTTTTTAAGATATAAAGAAACTTTATATCTACATAGTGCTTATATTTCATAAATATGATTTTTAAATTTTATATAAAAATTAGTATTGAATACATAATTAATAATTTGAATAATTAAAAATATTATGACTATTATAAATGAAATTTACGTGTTAATAGATTAAAAAGCTGATTCAGATAAGTATCAAATGCCAAAAATTGCGATTATTATATGATCCATATATATATGGAATTATGAATTATCAAGCAGTTCTTTTTTCTTTTTCTTAGCTATGACATATGTGAAAAGATGTATGAAAAATGCAAAAATGTCAAAACTGAATCTTAATAGTTTTAAGTATTTGTAGAACATAGTAATTCAAATATATTGATGATGTTGAATAATTAGCTTATTTTTATAACCGTAGCAGAATTGATAGAATCTTATCTTAAGAAAATTCTTAATTTTGATTTTGGCAATTGTAATTTAAAAATCATTTGCTTTCCAGATGCAGTCAATTGCGTTAATTATAGATATAACACCTACCAATTTGTATTGTGCGTCAACATTATAAATACTTTGAATAAAGAGAAAACAAAATAAATTTGGTTGATGTAAATGTTTCTTATTCGATATGTTGTTTCAATAAAATTATATTTAAAAAAAGGCTGAACGAGGAACTCAGATATGGCTAAATATTCTCATTGTTGACAATAAATAAAAAAGTATTCACATAAAATCATTAAGTATTAAGTTTAATTTTACTTTGACAGTATAATTTTATGATTGTAATATGTATTTCTCTTTATGTGAATCAATAATATTAATATGTTAATTAAATTGTTTAAACTAAAAATTCTGGATGGCTCAGTAAACTTATCTGATGGGTCGTTATTTTATAGAAATTAGATTTGATTGTATAAATGAAAGTTATATTAAAATATTTTTTTAATTTGGACTTCAACTTATGTTTAACAGTATGCGCTTTAGATTACAAAAAAAGGTTTTACAAATTAACAAGAACAATTGTATTATTTCCATCAATAAAATATTCAAGAAATATAATGGTCAAAGCAAAATTTTCGTAGGATGACTAATCTATTATGCAGAATAAGCAGCACCATCATTATCGATATGGGCTAAAAATGTATTCGAATATAATTAACTTTGACTTGAGCAAAAATCCGATCACCTGCACGTGATTTTGAACATATTAAATGTAGTACTTTATCTAAGAAGAATGCACTATTCTTAAAGGTCATAAAATTTCTATGTATTACTAATCATGCTTGATGAGACCTACAATCTTAAACGATTTCAACGATATATAATGTGTTTATTAATTTAAAATTATCATCAATAATTTTTTCTTGATTGAAACATGTCACTCTTCTAAAAACATCACTGATAAAATTATAATTCTGATATCTTCTACGTTGTTGAATAAATCAGTAAATAGGGACCATCTTAAAATTATTCAATTCTGTTTCAATTCGAAGATGGTATTTAGTTTTATAGAAAGCATCTCTATTATAGTCATACTTTTTTTATAATAATCATAACTTAGAAGAAATGCTGTCAATAAAGGAGACAATATTTACGAGAAGACTTCTAATAATGGTACCTCTTGTTGGATATTTATAAAAAAATTATTTTTTTCTATAATTTTAATTGACTATAATTAATGACTATGTTATGATATATATTATTAATAATGACTAATTTAATTGACTATTTAATTCTGCTTTGAAGTAGAATAGAATTATGCTGGAGAAATAAAGTTTTTTAATATTCAAGTGGAAAACATTAATTTTAAAGGATCGAATTAGTTTTTGCGTCTCTTAATAAAATAAAATATTTACCAGTTTTATTATTAATCTTTAAAAATGGGTATTTTATTGTCTTCGCATCAGTGTGTAATGTATGAATAACTTTTACATATATATTTCAAATATTTTGATATATGAACAAAATATACATTTTTTTACTATATTTATAATTAGCAGATAACATGAATTATCTGCGTTATAAAATGTATAAATTTCTTTTATATTTGTTAAAACAACTTCTTATATGTTCTTTTATAATAATTATAAAATTCTGCAAAAATAATTTTTCTTTATAATTTTACTATAATATAGGAAATGATTTTGGTAACATTTATATGTGTGGGTGGAAAAAAATGACAAAATTTAAAGAGATTTTAACTGTTGAAATACGAAAGTTATTTTTCAAGTTAAAAATATATTAATTAAAGGAGAATAGCCGATGAGGCAATATATTTTTATCGTAAAATATTTAAAGTTTTAATCAAAAGTTATAAAGTTCCTGAAATAAATTATAGTTAAAAATATATCAATTAAATAATATACGTATTATTATAGATATTTAAATATGAAGTAGTGAGAATATAAGTAAACTAGTTTCGAATAGAATAATTTATACATATAATGGGTATTTATATTAATAAAAATAGTCACATCAATAAAATACGATTTATTTATTTAATTTTTGAATAAATAAAATATATTCTAGTAGAAAAATCTTGCTTCAGGTTTTTATTTTTCTGTTATGAGTTGGCACTTCTAAATAGTTTCAATAACAATCATGGAAGGCTTATATTATTTTTAAATAAATATAAATGATTGAAACAACAATTTGCTTTTGTGATGGAAATTTTTTATTGTATGATTTTGATATAAGAATACTTATTTCAGTATTTAATTTCTCTTAGGGGCCGGAGTGAAAATGGAATCTATTCAGCCAGCCTTAGATCCCAGGAAGCACGAATTATTGGAAGCAAGATTTTTAGGCGCACGAGTGAGTAAATTTTTTCTTATTTATATTTTAACTTTTTCTGTAATTGACAGATTGCCATTTTGAACTTATATATCAACTATATCAAGAGAGTTCTATGTGTTTGCAGTTCATTTTAAAGGTTTTAAAAATGTATGAATTTAAAATTAAAACATATCTCCTTGATATAGCAGTATAAAATTTCTAACTCGGTAGTTATATTATTCAAAATAAACGGAAAAAAAGATTAACATACTTTGGTTATATAGATTATTCGTCATGTATTTTTCCCCTCATAATATTGGGAAACACGATTATTAATGGGTCACTATGGTTAACACTATATATAAAGTCCACAAATTTCTTCTAAAATCTTATAAAAAAAATTTAATTTTTGTGCTGTTATATTAGATACAAAATTAATTCCTAATTGAACACTTCTTAGATTTCTTTTGTG
Source organism: Ricinus marginatus (assembly GCA_028565995.1). Lineage (NCBI taxonomy): Eukaryota > Metazoa > Arthropoda > Insecta > Psocodea > Ricinidae > Ricinus > Ricinus marginatus. The sequence continues at coordinate 60,582 of JAOWBB010010218.1, forward strand.
ATTTAAAAATAGATTTTCCCAAATTTTATTTATATCATATAATATTTTCAGATTGCAGAAAAACTGTATTTTGTTCAGTTGAAATTGTTTGTTGGATTGACAATTAGAATTATTCTAACAACACATCCTTTTTATTCCCTCTGGAATTTAAATAAGTAACTTTTCTGGAGCAGTCTGCATCCGGAATTTTCTCCCACCTCTTATCCGATCAATACGATGTACCAAGCTATTTTTTCATTTCGTCTTCCTATATTAAATACAAACATTTTAAAAAAAACTGAATTTTCATTTATTAACATGTTTTCCTCATTTATTTATTTTTTTCTCTTTTTCCCCTATTTTATATTAAAATTTATGCATTTATGAAGTTTTCTTGTCAACCTTTTGTTTTACCTAATTTCATTTGTAAATTTCATGTTCTTTTTTTGTTTTGCACAAGAAGTAAGTTGTATTAAGGAATAGTTTTAGTGATTGTTATTGCAACATATATATATAAACACTTATGTTTTAATATTTCTGTGATTTGCCAATCAGATAAAAAAAAATATCTTTATGATTTTCTCCGTAAAATTTGCATTAAATGCTTAATAATGCATGAAATAATAATTTTACAATGTTCGATGGCCTTTAGTGATTCAAAATTTGATGTAAAAGGGAAATTAATGCAAAAAAAAGTTGATTTACAAGAAAATGATTGATTTGTTTTGATATTAAGACAAATAGTTTAGCTGCATAATTAATAACAATCACATCTATTAAGCACCGACTAATAAAGTTTACGAATACATCGATATTTTCGGTTTAAACGAAATGATGAAGATATGTAGTTGATGACTGGGTATGTGAAAACATTTTCTAACGATTCCACCAAAAATTCCATTGACAAATAGTGTGTGGTTAATCGTATACAATTAAAAGCGCGAATTACGACATAAAGCAAAAAAAAATATGTCTTAAATTGTTAAGAAAATGAAGGAAATCAATGGAAACGACCATTTCAACAAGACAAAAAAAAGTGAAATTCGGTTAGAAAGCAACGCCCTGACACGGGAGGAAAAGCAACATATGTAAATAAACAAAATAAAAGTCGAGGGAGTTAAAAAGCTAAGCACAAGTGTATGAAATCCAGCCACTCGCATCGTGTCCTGGAAGTCTCAGGGTAGAGGAGGGTATTCGCGAAGCCACATTGATTTTATCCAGACAAGAACCACGCTCAGCATCATCCTACATCATTCACTTATTACCCCTGTAAACATTGTCAGTGAATTTTTTTTAATTCCTCCTTTATTCTCGTTTTTGCATTAAACTATATCGAAAACTTACTGCATTCACGGTAAGACTATCGTATATTTAGCCTTGGATTATATAAGTAAATTAAAAGTCCGATATGATGGTTTTTAAGCCAGTTATATTTCTCCTCCCTGAACAGAACAGTATTTCAAGATATTTTAGAGCTTATAATTTAAATATAATTAACGGTATGGTATTAAATTAAATAATCAAGTTTCTTTTACCAGCCACGATAAAGTTTATAAAAAAATCTTGATCATCTCAATCCGATTTTAAAGTCAGATATTCGTAGATTTTTTTCTTTTTCTTCTCCTAATGGATTTTAAAATCTTTTGCTTCGATAACTAACTTTCTTTTATTTTAATTTTAATCAAATCCTTCTTTTCTTTGATTCAGGGTTCGTAAAATATTAGCTCAAAAATAAATTCATGTTTTGTCACATGTAAATGAAAAATCGATTGCATCAGTTTCGTAGTGTTATTATGAATTTTAAATTTTAAAAAAAAGAAATTTTTTAATGTTTAATTGTTTATTACATCAGTAATATTCTGTATTTCTAATAGAAAAATTAACGCATAAAATGCTGTTCTGTGTAAAAATTTTTTATACAGAAAATTTAATTTTAATACACTACGAAACCAAGTTAATTTAGCTTGCAATGTGTTGCTTTTATTAGTTTTCCCGTAGTTATTACATATTGTTTTCTCAATTCTTACATTTAGTTTCAAGCAATGAAAATCATAAGGTAACCGCTTTTCATCTGATCTTTGCAGATTTTTTTTTCCGGTTTAGGCTTGTATCAGGTAAAATTTTCATATAGATCGTAAGCAATATTCTCTTTGCTTCAATTCTTTTGCTTTAATTAACATATGAGAAATCGGTTTTCAGATATTTTTTTACCTTTTCGCAATTTAAAATGTTGCATTCATAACTTGTCGCTCTTTCATAAAATAGTCGTTTCTTATATTTTATATATATAAGTAATATATATGTATATATATATTTTTTTTCATATATTCATGTATTGTTGAGAATTAACATACGATAAAATCGATTATTTTGCAATTCCAAATCTCAAGTAAGTGTCTTAATATGTTAAGACTGGCATGCACTTCATCTGCAATTGTTTTACCAAATAACAAAAATACAGTTATAAGAGATGCCATCATTATGAGATTTTATCCTCATTTCCAGTTTGTTTTTTAGCATGTTGGCAAGCTTTTGATATGAATATCTGCTTTCAAATATTTATGAATGATTTTTAGAAAACTTGTTATTTCCTCAAAACATTTATTGGATAATGTTAATATTTTGTTGAATTCGTGAAGGAAATTTTCTGACTTTTTAGAACACGGTCAGTTTTACTTGAATCGTATCATTAACATAAAAAGAAAACGGATATTCAGTCAGATAGCTCTCAAAACTGGGACAACTTAAAATGGGAGCTTACTCAGCTGATATCGATTTTGTGTAAATTAACAGCACTCAGAATAATGATATACGGATATATGTTCCAAAAAAATTATTTTTGTCTTTGTGTGACGATCGAAGCTTGATAAATTCCGATTACTTGAAAATGCGAAAACAAAAAAATATAAGAACTGTCCTGTTTAAAATTCATTATGAATATTTTTGAAATAACCGAAAACCTATTTATTATTATTAATTTTGCACTTACTATTATTTAAATATTTCAAATGTATATTAATCTTGTACCTCGTTTTAAAATATTTATTTTGTGATACATTCTGACAGTGTAATGTTAAGCCCATGCTAAAAATATTTTAAAATTATTTCAAATTTTTAGTTTATTATAATGAATTTGAAATTTTAATTTTTGATGTTTCATTCGTGCAGCATCTCTAAAACTATCTTTAGCATATAATTTTGCATTCTTCACTTATTAGGCCCTTGACTTTTTTCTAGCTAATACAATGATCGTTTGGTTGCTTTCCTTGAAGAGCCTTGAATAGTTGTCTTTGCTTTGGTTAAAATCGAATAATTTTATGTTGAGAGCTAAAAAACATTTTATCCTAATTCAAATCAGATTTCGACCCTTATCAGCACTAAAATGAAAGGTCATTGCGTTAGCGACAGAAATTAACAGCTTTTATGTGGGGTTTGGCTAATGAAACGAGTAAGAGAAATTCAATCGGTCTTTGACATTTTCAATATACATCCGATAATTTTGTCGAAATTTGAGAATAATTTGTTTGTCTCAATTCGCTTTGCAATATTTGCTCTTAAAGTTCACGATGAAATGCTTATATTCAATGCCAATTTTCATATTTAAATAAAGGACAGGTGAATATTTCTTTTTTTCTCCACTGAAACTAATGTAATCATATGTTCCGTGTATGAAATCTAAAAAAGTAAAAGAAATCTGAGTCATCTTATCAGAGTATTCTTCTCCGTTTTATCTGAAAGGTACCTACAGAAATTTACTATCAGTCATTTTTATTATTGTAATTATTATCATTGTTATTATAAACTGAATTCGCGCTCACATTTGGATTTAATATCCTATCTTTGATAAATCCTGAATTTTACATAATTGTTTGAAAATTTGATGTTGAATAAAAATGTTTTATGTATTTGGAACCTTGAGGAATAAGTTATTTAACTATAGTAAGATTGATATTTAAAGACATATTAATTCAGGTTATTATTATAATATTGTGATGGTCAGATATCCTAGTACCTGACCTTGTGCTTTGTACCTTAGATCTTTTGAGTTTTTTGAAATTATTTTACTTCCTTATATAGGGCGCATAATTTGCCAAAAGAGACCCAAGTGTTTCATAGGGAAACATTCACAGACTAAATTTCTTACAGCATGAAAGAAATAATTTTATAAACAATAAGTTAAAATAATTTTTTTAAAGTACGTATAAAGATTTATGAATTTAATTTTAAAAATTGAAATTTTTTTATATGAAATATAATTTAGAAAAAAATTTTTTATAGAACATTGATAAGTTCAAAATGACAGTGATTGGTGATTAATGCCCTTAGGATATTTTTGGGTGAAAGCATTGATTTCTTATGAGATTTTTCGCAGCTTTTGAAGTATTATAATATCCATATGGCTTATAATATTACTGCCTGATATTTATATACAAATGTCATAGTGTCATAGTGTCATATAACAGAGGATTGCAATCAAGGCAGGAGTTCAGGAATTGCATAAACATTCTTAGCAAGGCGGATTTGGAGTCTCAATGTTTTTTACTTTGAACTTCTCATCACACTAATTAAGAAATTTTTATTTTTATTGTTCTTAAGTTGGGGTATATAATGGTTTAATTTTTGTCATCCTTTCCGAAATTGGAAAGGAAAAAATATTATATTTTAAAAAAATAAAGAATATCCTTCGAGCCATTTGAACAACATTTTCGTTTGGTATACATTAAAAATTAAAAATTTATTTAAAAACAGCTAGAGACGAAATAATAGAAAGGGAAAAAATTATTAATCCAAGAGCTTTAATGAATAGTGAATGCCATTATATTCGTAAAAAAGTCTTGATTTGAATAAAAGATATATCCAGTTTGTATAATATCCGGCAAATAACAGCAGGTTCATACATAAACAACATTTAATTTTTTCGATTAAATATTTGCACAATTCGAGGAACAAAATTATTAGTCTCAATGAAAGATTTAATAAAATAGTCCGACTGACTTGAATATTATTGATGTCATATTAAAATTATAAACAATTTTTATATAAATTATGTATGCCGAAATTTTATAATCGCAATTGTTTATTTTAAAACTGAATCATATTTAAAATTCCATTACTGTGGCAATTTTGTCGAGATATTATTAAGAACACTCTTTTGAAGTATTTATTTAATAATATTAGCTTATGTATGTTTAGCTATTTACTGGAGACATTAATAAAGATATTTTAGTATGTCTGTGATCGTGATTGTTTGTTAGAATTATCGAACAACTATTTGTTTATATATAAATAGCATTAGAACACTAATTTTCGTTGAAAAGATTCGGTCAAAATGAGATATAAAAAAATTATTGTATTCAAAGGCTATTGGTCTAATATTTTTTAGATAAAAAAGATTGATCGATTGTTGGTACAGGACGTTTATACTTAAAAAAGGTTTTCCTGTAAAATTTTAACTTGTTCCCATCTTGTAATCGAATCCGAATCTTTAAGTGTAAAGAGTAAGGCAAATTTTTTTTAGTATTGTACTTTTTTGCGATATATTTTTAAAATTGCAAAAATTTATGCAGGAACAAATACATAAAGTACATAATGGAAAACCGAGAGTAGAAAATAAATTAAATAATTTGGGGGAAATACATTGAAAATATTTGCAAAAGACCAAGAGTAAAATAGGCGAAAGCAGCAGGAGGAAAATGTACATAAGTGCGATCGTATGATAAAACTGATTTTATATAATTCGGTTTCTGGAAGAATAGGGGAGCACAATCCAGTTTTGAACGTTGTTTATACAGAAAGAAGTCGCACGTCGCGTAAGTAAAGGATAATTTAAGTGAATAGTATCGATGAAACTTCCATGAGGAAATTCGTCAAGAATAGGACGAGTGGAATTCAGATGAGATTGTCGGATGGGTGAGGGAATAACGAAGCATGCAATAATAGGAAGGGTATCGCTGGTTCTTAGGGGGAGATACGTATGGTGATAAAGTGACATTAAAATTGCATTGAGCTGTGTTCATTTTATAAAGGAATAATGTAATAATGTCAGGTAAGAATTTTTCGGTTTTGCTGGGTGAACATAAATTCACTCAGTAAATTAATATTCGGTTTCCTAGCGCAACAAAATCCAGTTCTATCGTTTATATTTGTCTTCGTACCAACCGAAATTTTTTTATTTCTTTCGTATATTATTTTTGTCATTTTTCGCTTTGAAAGTAATATCGCATAATTTTTTTGCAACGATATCTCATTCAACTTGATTGCATTGCTATTTGTACGGTTTAATTAGTTATATTTTTTTAGAAATTTATAAATACGTTCTTACGTACATACATATTTGTAAGTATGTGTATGTGTATGTGTGTGTGTGTGATTTGTATATATATTTGTATCACATATATATATGTATCTCCAGTTTTGTGTATCTTCTGACTCCAGAAAGAAAGAAAAAGCACTGACCTCTGTCTACCTTATTCGCTAATGCAAAGGAAAAATTCAGACTGAAAAAGAAAAGGTTTTTCTTTTTTGCGCAGAGAACTTCGTTGACTGAATAGTTCATCAAACACAAATAGGCCTCTTCATTCTTTTCAACGTTTGAAATGATTCAGCGTCTTCTGTAATTCCGTATGGGGAAACGTTTTTCTTGAATTTAATCTAGTTCCACGTCGTGGAATCTCTCCTTCTTCGCTCTCGTTTCTCGAAGAAATTCAGTTTCCTTTTCACATTCGGTCAACCAATGTAAATAAAATCAATTATATACATTCGAGCGGGAAATGAAATAGATATTATGCAGTTATTACTTCACAAAATAATTTTCAGTTATTTAGAAGAATAAACGCATGAATGTTTTAAAAAGAATCCATCTACGTTCCAAAAAAGTATTTTATTGATATTTAAATTACTTTTAAATTTCTCGAGATCCTGATACAAAGATTAAGTTCTCCAGAAATGCCTAAATATTTAGATAAAATCGTTTATGAATTTCATCATTTCTAGAACCAAAATATGCCCCTATTAGGATATATATATATGTAAAATAATTATTATTTAAACAATATAATTATAATTATGATTTTATAAGATTATTCATATTAGTCTTTAAAGTTATATATAGAACGCACTGTACATTATATTGATCAAAGTGATTTTACCTGCATCGTCTAATAATTAATATTTATGGCAGGTTGTAAAATAAATAAATTAATTGAATTATTAAACTCAAAATTCTATGCATAATGACTAATGAGAGAAATGAAAGCGGTCTTATCAATATTTTCATAAATTCTGAAGATACCTAAGTAAGAAATACATCAATTTGGTTGAGAAAAATTGAAATGCTACTTTTATTTATAAATATTTAGAGTACCAACCCCAAAAAGACAGGGATTATGAAGGTTTTACTTATCTTCATGAATGGGCTGTGAAGACGAAGTCTTTACTTATAAAAGTCTCATTGTAACCTCAGGTCTGACACTGATTATTTACCAGTCTTTTATTCAAACCAGACTGGTAACATTATCGCTCTTTTTTCGTGGCCTCAATAATTATTGAGTGAGTAGCTATGAATTTTTAGTTTTTTATATTTTTATTGTGATATTTCACAGAGAAAAAGACATAAATGTCAAATTTTATAAATTTACTTATTATTAAGATTATGTATATATGACTCAGCAAAAAGAAGAAAAAAGGGTACTAGTACAAAAATCTTAGATTTATATGTATAAACAAGAATTTATAGATATCGTAAATTGTAATAAGAATTGTTTGAAGGCAACATTAATAAACAAAAATTGATTTGTTTGTAGGTTTATAAAATTGTTAATTCAAAACTAAAATCGAAAAATGATCGAATTAAAATGAATTTTTTAATGGTTTTCTTAAATGTTTCACTCTTACATCTTTAAGAAAGATTATCTATATCTACTAATTAATGTTATCTTAAAATTTAAATAGGACATTACACGCATTTTATACATAGTGTTTTGGCAGACATTTGCTATGAAAATGGTTCGTATGATTGGAGCGACAACGCCTTTGCAAGTCTATATTTAAATAAGAATTTACTACTTACCTGGAAATTTTTGATTTTAAAAATTCTTAATTTGGTTATAATTATTTTAAATCTTTCTTAGCATAATCTTTGGCAATTTTTATCGATTTAGACGCATATTGAATATGAACTTTATTTGCTGTTTTTTCTTTGATCAATATTGTAAGTCTTCTTTTCAGTATATAATCATTAATACGTTAAACTTTAATTTTTTCATCCGAGAACTAGGTGTCGAACTTCAAATATTGGAACTTATTGCTTTATTTATTTTTTAAAATGTATTGAAGTAATATCTTATATTTTGCGTAAGATGCATTTAGGAAATATTTTAAATTTTTGCATTCTCATGTCTACTATAATTGTTATTTAAATTATGAAATTTATGATTGCAACTTAATATGAGAGGCTTTCATTCGGGATATTTCAGTTTTCTTTTTTATGATTTAAAATGTTACTAAATTTAGTAAAAGTTTTAATTTATATAATTGAACCTTCTTGCAGAAAATCATTCGATTTAAAAAAAATATATATTTTTTAAAATCTAATAGAGTAATTTTTGTAATTTATTGCTGCGGATTATGAAAAATCTTATACTTGTAATAGTGTTGGTACTGTATGAAACTTAAAATTAGAATTACTGGCACCATTTTTATCGCCTTAGAAGGACTGAAAATCAACATCTTGTAAAATACCAGTTTTTTGCGTTAGATGTATTAATTTATTAAAAAAATGTGTAGGCCTAGGAATTTAACGTGACATATAATATTAACTATTGAAGAGATTGAACGTGATTGCGTAAAAAATTTGAAACTGAAAGAAATTTCACTTGTTTTTAACATATGAATATTTCTGCAGTCAAATATATGTTCCCCGTAATTTTAATTTGATAATTGTAAAAAAAAAATTTAGTTTTTTCCTCATCTTAAACATGCAAGATCAATCTCATCAGGAGCCTAGAAATAAATATTAGATTCTCAATATTTATAAATTTGACATAATTCATTTGTAGCATGTTAATGTTATCGCTAAATTCATTTTTGCTCCGGAAATACAATCCCAGTGCTTATTTACATATATTTTTTTAACTTAAAATTTTTTTTTTATTATACTTCGTATTTTTTTATTTTTGTTTTATTAATTTATATGAATATATATATTTATTATAAATATTAATTTCCATATTTAAAAAAGTAAAACTACATTTATCATAGATATCATGGAAGACAAAATAAATCAAGCTCGAATATATTTAAGTGTCTTCAAGTTTCTAAGTAGAGTGGTTTCATACTGTTTCAATTCATTCTTGCTAATTGGCACAATGAGAATCTCAGTCGGACTCGTGGTTTATTACTATTGTAATTTTCAACTTAAGCCAATTTTTATGTGTATTTTAATTGTTGATTGTCTCATTAAGTTCTGCTTATACAAATGAATAACAATTAATTGTTTTTTCAGTTGAGGTGCATAACTGATTTTTTTTATTACATTAATCAACCTTTAAAGTTTCTGAGCAAGTTGAAAAAAAATTCTAATTGTTGCAATTTTCTTTAAGATAGCTTTATCTCAAATTGATCATTTAATTTTTGTTTCGTAGTCATTTTTTCCATGTTTATCATTGACCTATTTATATTTTAAATTATTTTTCGTGAGTTTTATTAAACAACTTTTATAAACATTAAGTATAGCTTTTTGAATTTTTTCCCTTTGTTTTCTCGAAAATTCGCTGGAGCCTTCAGACGTAACCGGCTGCTTTCCAGATTTGTCTATTTTTCAGTGATATTAGAATTACCTTAAGGAAATAAAATTCAATGTTTCAGCATGGTTTTAATGATAAAGCCATTGGCATGGCATTTAAAATGCCATTCTGCAGACCAAGATTTAATATTCCAATATTTATTTAATCTAGCTGTCGAAAATTGAGCTTTATAAGCACATGTTCCAGGATCATTCTTTTTTACTCATAGTCAATGTCATTCCGATAATTGATGAAAATACCTAGAATTCTGGCACAATTTTCATTATGAGAATTTCAAAAGACATATTACAAACTTATGAAATTGAAATAGAAAATGAAAATATGCGTTTTCGATTTTTTTTAATAACGCCTGCCTATAAACTTTTGCTATCAATCGTGTGTGTGTGTGTGTGTGTGTGTGTAGTCACACAGATGACGTCCATCTTCCATATGTACCGAATCAACATCTCATTCAAATATTATGGCCTAATTAAAAAGTTAATCAGAATGTGTATTTTTCTCTATTTTTTGATCGAGCTCCTCAAATTTTAAGATAAATAAAAATTAATTCATGTAATTGACTTAGGAATTTTTTGATTGCAATATCTAAACAATAATTATTTTCAAAACATAAATATAAGATGTATTTAAAATTTAAAGCATTTTAATTTTCAAAAAGCTGGAAACTTTTAAGACAGTTTCACGTTTGTTTGTTATCTTGATATTATTAGAACATAGCATTTATTTTTAAGAGGGATGTGACTCATTTAAAAAAGGGGATGGATTTGATCCAGGATTGTTACGGATATGATGTTTTATACATGATTTTTGAAGGAAAAAAAAAACTAAAAACAAAGGGAATATGGAAATAATAAATCATTAAATTTGAAAATATACTTTGTATATTTTGCGAAAAAAACAAAAAGAAATTGTTCTTTCGTTCAAATTCTTATCTCTTTTTTCATTTTAAGTTTTTATGAAGAATATTTAATTTCAAAAGAATTTTTAGATTATGGATATAACGTTGGAATATAATATACTGTAACAAAATGATTGAAAATCATAGGCGGAAATATTAGATCGAAGAAATGGGATCTACATTCCAGTAGGCTTGGAAACAAGTTATTAAATATATTTATTCTCTTAATGGTTGATTCTTAACCTGGTGCATGGCAAGTTTTTTTTTTACTTTTTAAAGCTTCAAATGGAGGCCATTATACAAGTAATAGAAATTTTGATTTCTTTGGTTTTTCGTGTTTTGAGTAAGTTTAGCTTGTTTTGTTGCTTCTCAATAATAAAAAGAATTGGTCATTTTTTTACGCGTTATATAACGGAATCTTGTTTGAAGAGAGGGAAAATGTGATGAGTGCATGGTTGAGGTAGGAAACGTGTAATTTTATTGTTTATGGACGTAGTATATAGGCTGTATGAAATATTTGAACTATCGCCAAAGTAAAAATTTAAAGTATTATATGCATTTCTTTTTCCTCCTTCGTTGTTCTTTAGTGCACAAGATCGAATTTTAGTCTGCACCTAACAGAGCGCGTCTCCATTTAACGCCATCGCTCTCCAAATAACATGCGTATCATGGGAACTTAAAAAAATTGTTATACATTGAATAATTGCTTGCATTTGCCATTACGACCTTTATAAAGAAATTAGGCATATGAAGCGAAAATGATTTAAATATTTAAAAAAAATTGGACTCTGTGGTATATATAAAATATTTTTAGCACTTTTGTAAATAAAACGAAAATTATATTTCATATTGAAAAAAGAATGCAATATTCCTTTGAGGTGTCCTCGTTGTTCGATTCATTTAAGAGAAGAATCTGCGGTGTTTTAAATGGCGACTGAACGCCTCAACGAAATTGAATTTGCTCTCTGAACATTCATATTAGTTTGTGTGAGCGGAAAAAGGGGCCGAAGCGATTGTTGGACCGGGATAACGCAATCCCGTTTTGTGCAGAACTTAGCTTGTATAATATTTGTACGGTAAACCCGTCTACAATGATTTCATATCAATTGAAAATTCTTTAGTCTTGCGCAGAGGGTAATTCAATGGTCCTATATCAGTGGAAAAACGTCACGAGATCATAGCAAATCACACGTCATATGTTCGGATTCTAAGGTAACTCTTGTCTCTTCGGATCCGACCCGATACAAGAAGGGAATAAACGGATAGATGATATCTTTCTGTGGAGTCCGTATTTATTGTTGAAATGCCGCGAGAGTGAGAACGGCACATGTGTATGCGTTGTCACGCGAAAACGGAAGCATTTCGAAATTTTACTCTTGCATTTCACAAGTGCACCAGACTTGGTTTTGGATCGCAAAGTCGGACATTTTGAATTCGTTTACAACTTTTAATTTTTTTTTTGTTCAACAGAAAAAAGTGTCTTTTCTCTCCGATTTTTTCTTATTTTGCAGTATATTTTAGTTTCTCTGGGTGTTTCGCTTTTCTCTTTTATAAAATTATTTTAGGATTTTAAAATTGGTCCTCTTGCGGGACGAGCTCGTCAGATTTTATGCAAAATTTTGAAAGTATTTTCCTTTGTGTGACAGAAATTTTTTCATAATCGTACCACGCGATAGTGCTTATAAATATTTTTCTTTTTCATATCTACTTGTAATATGGCTAATGCAATTTCGCTCGTTTTTTACATGAGACCAACGGGTGTAATTTCTTTGTGAGATTAATTGATGTGTTTGTTGTATATATACACACACATATATACACATATATACACTCACATAATTTATTTTCATTGCTATAATGTCTAACGCTCTTTCCCATTCTTCATCTACAAATTGCACTTTTACGTCATATACCAAAGCCTGCACAATCAATTCATTTTAAGGGTGTATTGACTCTCGGAGGGATTTAATGGCCGGATACGGAAACATCGGAAAATAGGTGTCGGAAACGAAACAGTGTCATGGAAAGGAGAAATGGAATATTCCTGTAATAAAAAAATAAGAAAAAAACGAATTTATTTTTCGCATTGTGATATGTGTCACACCTGCAATTGTGATTAAGAAGACTTGAGAAAAGAGTGGATGTCTCGATTTATTTTCCACGTTGCCTGGGATGTTCATTAAGTATTTTTAATTCTTTTTTAATTTTCTAGTAAATCAATTTTGAATGTGAGAAAAAATAAGATAAAAATGTCCATGTTTTGAGTAATTTTTTAGTCAAACGAAATCACTTTTTCTTTTATACATCTGCGTTTCAGTTAAGTTCAAGGCTTTTCCTTTTCCCCATAGAATTTAATTATAATTTATGAGAAGTGTTAAAATAACCGCTATTAGTTTGAAGATATTGAAAAACATTTGTTCATTCTCTACCGTTTGTTGTATTATCAACAAGTTATGTGAAATTTTAAAAAAATTTTTGAAATAAAATTTACATTATTCAAGAGATGGCATCGAAATCTATTTTCAAAGGGATTTAAATTTTTGAAGTAGCATTTTATTTTCTCAAATGAAGGAAGACATTTTGTTTTTCTTAATTCCAAACATATTCGATCCAATTTAATAATAATATAGGAAAATGAAATGTGTTTGCTTTATACGATTTATTTGCAAAGCCTGATCAACAATCGGAAATGTTTTGCGTTTAAAAATAATCAATAACATGTACAGCAAAATGTGTTATACGGTTTATTTGAAACGCAATGCGATTGTTCGTTAGGTGTCTCATTTGAGAAAAAAAAAACTGGCTCCGAATGCAAGTTATGCAAGTTTTAAGGCCACTGCATTGAAACCAAGCTCTTTATTTACAAAAAATCGTGTTTTCCACAATCCCGGGTTTTGACAATTCAAATGCAAGTTTTTTTTTTTTTTTTAATGTCTCGTTAACTTACTATAACCGCCAACTTACTTAATTGATCGTTTAAAGTAAGCAAAATTTTCGAATATGGAAATGTAATACGTTTTGATTCCATAAAACAGAACTTTTCGTCCTTGTATACTACCTTTAAATATAGGTGGCTTTAAAAAAGTCATGCTAAAAATTAAGAAATTCTAAATTCAAAATGGCAATTTTGTCCTTTTTACAGCTTCCTAATTTTTAAATTGAAACGAAAGAAACAATTTTTTAACCGTGCAAATGAATTTTTTTTAAAAATCATATTTATTATTTTTCATTTTTTAAAAAGTAGATTCTTTGCTGCCGTTCTCTTTTATTTTCTCTATCTCATCAAAATATTGCCTTATTTAGTTAATGTATTTTCCAAATTGAATTTTCTACAAGTTATTGTTATTTTTACGAATTTCCTTAAATTGTAATTTTGTCTTATAATGATTAGGAAAACATAAATGAACCTCAAATTAATTTTATTTACCTTAAAGAATAATGAAAAATTAAAGATCAGGGGTAAGTTATTTGAAACGTTTATAGCTTATGGACAAATTTGTACTACATTAGGAATTATCATCTAGAGTTTAAACAAAATCAAGTGCCTGTCACATTAAACAAAATTTTTTTTTCTTTTTCGTTATTTAAGTTAATTTCTACGGTTCAAAAGAAAAATTGATTTGTTTGAATAATTGAAGTTCATATGTTGCTTTCAAAATGTTTTATGTATGGATGTTTATATTTGAAAGGTGATTCACATTCTGCTTCGCCTTGATTTTCAAATTAGAAGTAAGATGTAAGCATTTTCTTAAAATAATTATAAAAGTTTCCCTCTAATCTCCATCTTTTTGCCTATATCATTTTCTGATATCTCTTGAGCAATGAAAATTTTAAGATTTTCTCATAAATATGATACCAAACGAAGGTTTCTTATCATGTATGAAGATCAGGCAATTCTTTTTGTGTTAAACAATAAAATTTGCTATTGGCCCTGGAAAATTGTTGAAGCTTAAAATAATGTCGTTAAACAATGTTATTTTGTGAATTTATTGAAGTAATCAATATTCTCCGATTTTAAGTGTAGTTTTCTTATAAGAATTTCTTTATTTAGTTAAAAATCCAAAAGAGTTTGATTTGCTTTATGGTCTTTTAATGTATTCTTTACTTCATTTTTATCAGAATATCTAGAATGATTTTTGAAATCTGGATGGTAGATTTAATTTCAAAATTTTTCTTTTTATTGTTATTTTAATAAAATGAAAATTTTAAAAGTTCATAATTTTTTAAAAAAATGAATTGGCCTTTATTTAAATAAATTTGAAATGCATTTTAAAATTACCAAATAGTAATTTTTATTTTGTTTTTATTTATATGAAATACGATTATTATTTTACATAAATTCTTTTAATATCAGTTTATTACTTCTTTTGCTAAATCTAATGAACTAATTTTTCATCTTCTACTGCTAGCATCTTCAAAAGATATGTTATAATAATGCACACTTGTATATTGTAACTGGAGGATAATGAAGATATCACTAAAATTTAAATATATTATTCTGATAGGATATTCATAAAAATTATTCCAAAGGTCGGTTTTATTTCATTTTCCCTCGATTTTCAATCAGATTAAATTAAAAGGTGCAAAATTTTCTGGTATTTATTGTACAAAATCTGGACGGAAATATGATTATTACTTCTGGAAACTTCATTTTTTTAATAGTCGTTAAATGCTATCAGTTATATTAGTAGTTCCCTTAAACAAGTTAATATAATGATAAATTTCTTTAAATATTTCTTTAAATCTATGATTTTTAAAAGGAAATTTTTTAAAAAGAATTTTATTGCAAGTAAAACTCAATTAATCATCAGATAGACCAGATTAGGATAAGAAAGCCTTTATAAAGTAAAATTCACGTCCTCTAATGTGAAACATTTGATTAGCATTATTTAATCATTGTTAACGTATTAAAATATTAAATTTTTTAGTGGATATAATTATTGACGCTGTGTAATCGAAGCAATTAATTATTGACTGATTGATTTTATTACCAAGAATAGAACTTCTTTAAAGTAGTAAATTTGGAGCCACAGAAATGTCAGGCCCATTTATAAATATGTTACTTTAAAGTACTTAAGAGATGTGACTAAAATATTTTAATAAAAAATTTAATTTTATATTTTAACTTTTGTAAATAGAAGAACATATTCTTTTTATTCCAAATAAATCATATGTATATATGTTTGTTGCCCAGCGAATAATTAAATTTATTTCAGTGAATTGTATAAAATTATTCATTGATTGTCTTCAAATTAATCGAGATTTCAAAGATAAAAAATTTATTAATCAAAAAAAAAAAAATTTTTTGATCAATCTACTTAAGGCTTAAATTTCATGATAATATTATCATAAATATTAGTGAATATTTGATGGGAATGTTTTAATAATATTAATACAGCAAATGTCAAAATCATAAATTTTCATTATTTTTATAAAAATTATATTATCATATTACTTATAATTTTTCCCCCAAAAACTGCTATTTAAAACAATATTTTTAACATTAAAGAAATTATTTCATAAATATCAGTTGATTCTTGCTTAGAGTCAATGTTAAGGTTTTTGCTAAGTAAATAAAAAAAAATTCTTATTGATAAGAAAGATATTATTCAATGGAAAGTTTTTTTTTAATTCAAATTTTGGACATTAAAGTTTGCAAATTAAGTTTTAAGTATTGCATCCATTTTATTTTATTTATTATTTTGTTATCAAAAATGTAAAAAAACAAAAACCTGGAGTTTCATCTAGTGTAAATATATTAGATTTCAGGTGTTAGAACTATATAAAAAGTTAAATGAATTTTTAAATTAATATTTTTCTATCTGAAAATTAATATTATTAATAATAAAACTAATATTTTATGAATCATGCGTTAAAGTTTGCAGGGCAAACGCACTCTGATGGAAGTTATTTCATATTTATTTAGTGATCGAGTTTTGGCTTTGAGGTATAAAAATTATTTAAAGTTCAAAAAGAAATTGAACTGTGATATTTAAAAAATAGATATCCCAAAAAATTCCATCTTTGATTTTATCTTCACAATACAATTTATTAATTTTCTAATGGCAAAGTATTAAGGCATTTATTAGTAATTTTATTGAACTTTAATTTCAGATGTCAGCTGGAGCGCAAGTTCAACCAATGGCTCCTCAGCAAACTATTGTTATCCCTTCTCAAACGAGTCTGAACCAGGACTCCAACATGAGTACTGGTAGTTCCCATTCAGATAAAGAAATTGAACCTTCTGCAACGCCAGAAAAGTTAGCAAGACCTACGGAAAGAAAGCGAAAACGGAAAGTAAGTGTAAGTGTCTTTAAAAAAGTTCGGATATTTAATGAAGTTTAAAATATAAAAATTGACTAAAAATCATGTTGATATTAAAAAGTTGTTTACTATAAATGGTTTCAATACTTAAACAAATGTCACTATTTTCCTTTTAATTTATTTATTTAATTCTTCATTGATGTTGTGAAAATTATATATTCTACAAATAACTTGTTTATGTATTAGGAAAAAATAATTAGTTGATTACTTGTTTGGTTATACTTAAGCAATGATTATTAGTGTTCTTATATTTTTAATAAATATTTAATTTTTAAAATTAAACTTCATATATAAAGATTCATTTTAAAAATTATGAGCATGAAGCATGTTTTGTCTACCGCATAAAGATTTATTTGTAGTAAGTTTTCATGGTTTTAGATTTTGTTTTTCTTCACTTGATATCTTTTTAAATATTATTTTTAAACTATAACTTACACAAACACAACAACATAAACCAACGTAACAAGATATATTTATCACACAAAAAAAATTTTTTGATCATGCATAAAACAAAATTGATTTGATATTTTAATTAATATTGGTGTCATATTCTTCATTGCCATCATACCATAAATGGTCATGTAAATGGTTCAAAAAATACAATTTGTTATGCATTTTCAAGCTATTTAATGAGATATCGTTATGAGATTATGAAGTAACATGGTTTTTGTTTTTTGAAGGCGATTCTATCGATTTTGCTATGGTTTTAGCTACAGAAAATTCCAAATTCTTTTTGTTCCAATGAACTCATTTGTAATTACTTGTTTGCCAAATTATTTGAGCACCAATAAATATCAAGTTTCTGCAGAAATATAGATATTATTTCAGGCAATATTCGATTTTTTCGGCTATGTGAATCCAAAAGCGTTAGTTTTTTCTTTTCTTTTCTAGTCCCTAAAAGTGATTTTTTTTATGATTTCAGGCCCCCGACGAAGGCGGCGGTATTCAGGGGAAAAGTAGTCGGGGGGGTAGTAGTCAAGATAGTAAGAAAATTAACGACTATTTTGCTAAACAACAAGGTACAAGCCCCGTACGGCATGGTGGAGCGAAAAGCCCGTCAGCCCAGCCTTCGTATCCTATGGTAAGAAGAAATTAATTTGAGAAGAGTAAAAACTATTTATAATTTTTCATTTTCGTGAACCATAGTAGGTATCTCCAACATTTTATTCATACAGTGTAAATTTTGATATTCACTTTCAGATTTATGGGTTCCTCCAAAAACAGAATTTGCTAATGGAATGGGTTTTAACATATAGGATTGTATAAAAAGCCTTCAAAACCTAAATTATATATCATTCTCATAAGCTCAATCTAAATTTAGTCTCTCATTGACTGTATTACCCAATATTCCAGAATTCATTGGAACAATTTGAATTGTATGGTACAATTAAATAGAGATGAGGGATTAACGATCCAGTTTTGTCCATTTTCGAATTTGGCTAATTTACTTTTCTACTATAATTAAGATCATTTGATGCTCCAAATCTTATTGTATAATTCTTTTTTTCGGCACAGTTTAAAAATTGCTAATGTTAGCATTTATTTTTTTCCTATACTCCGTAAACTGTTTCTTTATGGTCATTTACATTATATTTTCATTCATTTTCATTATTTTATAAAATAATTTTTTCAATCATTTGAGCATTTTACAGAAATTTTTTGTTTTCCAAGTCTTTTGTACTTGTAGCGATAAATAAATATATTTCACTTTTATCGTTATTTATTAAAATTTTACTTCTTCTTCAATAACTGAATTATTTAGAAACAATGTATTAGAAGTAAAAATTGCTTACTAATTAATATTCTTATTTTCTTTGCATACTAAAAATTCACTATTTAAAAAAATTAATATTTTCAGATTTCTTAATTCATTTTTGTTTTTATTACATATGTTTACGAATTTTAATTAGAAAAAATTGAGATATTTCCATACATACATACATACATACATACATACATACATACATACACTTCATGTATGTTACCTGGAAATGTATCTGCGCATAGAAAAAATTATATTATAAAATAGATCGTGGTATTTCTTTTTTAATTTAAATTTCACGGTTTTATTTATATTTACAGTCACATACATTAACTGTGATATTCATATGACTAAAGGTTATACGTTGTCTTAAGCGTTTGGTTTTATAATCTGATTTCACTCTTTATAAATAATAATAATTATAATAATAAAAATAATATAATTATTATTGTTGAACATTTAGATGATAATAGAGTAGTAGAAAACCTCCCATGGGAAGAACCATCAAAACTCAAATATTTGAAATTTGGCACTTAAGGAAGTGTTTAATTAATGAAGTAAATATATACTTTTATGAAATATAAAGATTATGAAAAATATAAAGATTATAATCTTTATATTTTTTGCTTTTATATGTTTTAAGATCATTAAACATTTAAGTTCAATATTTTGATTTTCTTTTTGTTTTACTTTCTTTAGTATCCTCCATCTTCACCTCAGCCAACGTCAGTTGTAAATCAAGTTCCTCCGGAACTGGGCACGTTGATGCAACCTCCACGGCCGCCAATAGGATCCAATAAGGCTCCTCCTCGACCTGCCCAGGCCACTCCGCGCACCCCCACCGAAGTAGGTCCTCCACGACCTCTAAATGAGTTTGAAAACGCTTCTGATTTAGAATTAAGAAATAAACTTAATGAAATTGTTAGGGTGAGTGGAAAATGATATTTTAAAATTTTATCATTTCAGTTTTTTTGATGGACAATTACTGTTCATAGATGATTGATCAAAAAAAATATATTTGACTATAACTTTCAGGTTGTTTCAGCTAAAATATAAAAATTAACTATTTGACGTCCAAAACAAACCTCATTTTTTCATTGTCCAAAGTGTTATTCAGTTATATGTATCATTATTATGCAAATATTTAAATTTTGCTAGAGATTATATGAATTTCATATTACTGAGTGGATTGCTTGTAAAACTTAATTTTCAAGCATCAGAAACAGTAAATGATGTAAATCTGTTTTATTCAAATTCTGCTTCACATTTTACCTCAAAAATTTCCAATTCCTTACTATTTTCCAGTTATGCTTAATTGTCTTTATAACATACAATTCTTTTTTTATTTTGATAATGTATTCAATTTACTTATTTTAGAATGTGATACAAATTTTATACATAAGAATATTGTTTTAATCCATTTAGGAATAAACTTGCTTTAGTTTGAAACTTTCGAAGATTAGTATATACTTTTTTTTTTTTTTTTTTTTTTTTTTTTTTTTTTTTTTTTTTTTTTTTTTTTTTTTT
>JAOWBB010010248.1:0-80573 GCA_028565995.1 Ricinus marginatus
ATTTGCGTTAATTTTTTCTCTTTCAATCTTCAACTATTAAGTATTAGTTATAAAATAAAATTCTTATTAAATCGAGATTCATATTCCATTGTTATTCATAATTAAATATACTTGTCTTTTACAGAATCATATTTCAAAATTTCGATGTTTAGCAAACGGAAACCATGGATGAGTTGAATTTGAAAATCTTATCCCAGCTAAGTAGAATTATAGGTATCAGACATCCAATGCCGCAAAATTATAAACAGTGGGATAAATGCCATCGTTTAATTTGGAATGTATATGTAGATGTCGTAAACGTAATTTTTTTAATTCAAATTTTTGGATTATTGGCACGTATTATAAAAGACGTAAATGATCTCGGGATTGTTTGTTCTTGCACTGCAGGTACCGGCTACATATCGCACTTTTTTTTTAAAACATTGATTATCAATAAATACAAAAATTGTTTTTTCAAAATAAATAATGAAATTCGGAGTGTATCAAGAGAGTTAAGTGCAAATTCGTTTGACGGAAAATACATTGAATTTTACTCATATTACTATGGGAAGATAATTCAAATTTCCCTGTTTAAAGGAGTCCTCGAATTCATCTCAACAATAATATTAGTTATCATTTTCATATTATTCAGTATATTATTTGGTGTACCGAATGACATCAGAACTCCGGCTCTGAGCTGGACGCCTTATGACAACTCTCAAAATCCGATCTATTCTCTTACATGCATTTTTGAATTAATTGCATTCGGTGGTGTAACGGCGAGAAGTGCTGTGTTGGATTTATTGTTTTGGTCATTACTAATGATTCCGATGATACAGTTATGATATATGAACCGCTTATTGAAAATAATAATTGCGAGAAATATCAAACGAGACACTAATAGGGCACTCAGAATAAAAATCGCGTCAGTGCCAGAAGTTAATTCAAATCTTATTTGGTGGATCAAATATCATCAGAGAATTCTTGGGTAAAATCAAATTTCTACAAACAAAAATAATAAATTTTATTTCTCTTTATTTTATTAAATGAAATTCAATTTATTACAGTATAATTAATGATTTCAAAACTATAACTTCACCTTATTTGGCAATCAATTATTTAACAACACTGGTAGTCTTGATGTTGGTTGGGATTGTCGCAACATCTGTGAGTAATTTTTTCAATTCTAGGCATCTAACAGATATATAATGGCAAATTTAATAACTCACATTTTTTCCTGCAGACAACATCGTGGTCCATATACCAGAAAATCATAATTAATGGAATGGTGTTTTCCAACACTATCCAATTATATTTCATATCAGTAACGGGAGATTGGCTTATTGAAGCGGTATAAGTAATTTTTAAAAACTTTTCGCATGGAATTTCAATTCTTTTGTTTATTTCTCTGTCATAAATGTCACAATAATTCATACACTTAAATTAGATGACAGAGTATACTAGCTCATTTGAATATTTTACATCTTTTACGATTCAAATATTTATTAAAAAGAATGAAATGTGACGCACCTGTTGACACATTTTTTTAGGTTATATTAAAAAGTCGTCTCATTGATTTTATGTTTACAGAGCGAAAACGCGGCTCAAGAAGGTTTTTCACATCGTTTGTTTTGCGGCGACAAAACATTGAGGAAAAACTATCTTTTCGTCTGCGCCCGGACAAAGCATCCGTTAAAAATACAATTTGGAGGAATCAATCCGCTTTGCAGTGCCACCTTCGGACAGGTATGCCAACCCTTCACACATACATACCGAAATCAAGTTCCCTGCGAGTGACAGGAATCGTTTCATTTCAGCTGATCCGTCTCACTGTCACATACTTCATAACAATAGTGCAACTGCGAAATGAGGGAAACTAAGATGATTTCTCCCTCTCTTTTTTTTTTAAAGAAAAAAGAATTTTACACAAAGATTGTATTCTTTGTTAAATTTATTTCTCACTGCATGGTAGACTGCAGAATTAATTGTGAAAAATTTATCCTATTTTCAAGGATAAGTACAAAAATCGAAATTATACAAAAATTTTTCTCCTTTTTCTGTTTATTTGCCTTTCGTTTAAGGAATTAAAAAATATTCAATGTCTTTCGTCGTATTTTGCTGTAGAGAATGGAAACGCTTCAAAAGAAAGATCAGTTACAAAGATCTTGCAAATGGTTTTAAAATTTGAAAAACGAAGTAGTGGAAAATAGTCAGAGCATGTAGCAAAATTTTGTTCACGGCAAAAAATGGAAAAAAAAGAATAATGCATGACAAATTCAAGAATGTAGTAAACATGTTATTTAAATTGATAAAAAAAAAGGGCAGATTACAAGTCTGAATATATGAATAACACTTATTAGAAAAGAAATTAGAATAGAAGTTTTAGATGGAAGAATACTTTAAAGAAAAACTTATTTAGATGGAAATGACAAAATTGTGTAAAAATAGTTAATACTGTTCAGATTTAATAAAATCCTTCTCAGTTTTTTAGATATCAATGTTAATTTTTAAAAAAATATAAATTACAAATTTAATTATAGAAAAATAAAATTTTAATTACAATTAAATAATACTTAAAAATAAAACATTAATTACATACATAAAATTTAAATATCATTATTATTTCTTTATCAAATCAATTTGCAAATGTCTTTTCTTTTTAAACCAAAGTACCATCTACCTTCGAACATGGGAACTCCGCTATTATATCGTATATTATCCCCGAAGAAGCCTCCGATGTTATAATTTGTATCAATAGAAATAGCTGGTGAATTCCGATTTTTGAATCAGTTCCTTTAAAATAAAATAAAAATACATTCTAAATTCTCAGTGATCATTTTTTTACTGTATTTAATAATAATCTGAAGACGGTATTTATCAGTTTCTTAAGATCTAGTTTAGTAAATTAATGTTAAAAAATTATTCTTTGTTATATCTCTGAGGCTTCGTAGAGTATTTAATTTTACACTTTAATTATGTGAATTCGGATTTTTTCATATTAAGTAAATTTAAAAATTTCAGGCTTTCATGGTTCTATTTTCTGACCAAATTTAATTCTTTTAATCGTCATTAAAATTTTTAAATATTTAACTTCAGTTTTTAAGCTAGTAATTGGTGTAATTTATTTAAAGGTATGTTGTGTGTGTTGAAGAAAATTAGCATTTCAAAATGGGATACTCTACCTTTCGTTAACAAGATTAGGTTAGGAAAAACATGCTTTTTTTTGAGAGTTATTTAATTTTTTTGCATGAAATGATTTTCCCCATTTTAGTCAACTTTCGCCATTATATAGTCTGTATTATATTGATTCTGTATTGCATTGAAAATTAGCAATTATTAAAAATATTTTTATTATTTACGCTAACCCGTAATGATTTTACGATGATTTATGATGCTTGAAAATAAATTAAAAGAAATAAATTTAAAAAATAAAGTCAATATTCGAAATGAAAATAATTTAAGTTTTATTTTTTTCCTTAATATCCAATCTACTATTTTAAAAGTTATGATAAGCTTATTAAAGTGATATATGAATAATTTATTTCATTATATCCTTTTATATTGAGATTTTCTTTGTTGACATCGTCTGTATGACTTCAAAATCAGTGCTCATTACTCATGAAAGAGAATTTAACTTATCCAGTTTTTACTCTCACTTTTAAAATTACTGGTTGTCTTTGATGTATGATTTTGCACTCCATTTCTCTTCTGAAAATTGATCAGTTTTCCTTTTGTTAATATTGTTCTCAATTTTAAAATCTGCTGCAGTATGTTTGGATTTAAAATTTTTCCATTTACAATTACTTTAAGAAATTTGAATTTGTCATTTATTCATTTGATTCAGCTCTGATTTGAACAATTGTTGTAAAATAAGAAAATGTCATTTTGACTATCTGAAATTAATATAATCATTGATAAAAAGCTTATCAATAAAATAAAACAATAAATTGCTTGAATAACAAACATTAATTAATTCTTTAATTTTTGAAATTTAATATTTTTTTTTAGAATTTTCTTTCATTTCAAGTTACAAAATATGTATTTGTTATAGCTATGTAAATATTATTTAGTAAAAGAATTATGAAATATAAAAATGTTTTAAAATTTGTGTAGATTATTCAAATAAATTTTAATTTAAATATAATTTTTTCATCTTTAATGAATATGATTAACATAAAATTAATATTGATTTTAGCTTATATCTTTATCATTGTCATATTATCAACCTTAAAATCCATTAAAACTCTTGCTCTTTCCTATATTAAAATTCACTAAAAAATATTAAAAAAATGTTTTTTTAGAATGCCTGTGTTTTTGATTTTTTGTTAAACTTTTGCAAAATAAGGTTTAAATAAGTTCATGATGTGATTCGAAAGAATTACTAATAACAAACCTGAAACCATTTAAAGACTACCTAAAAAAATAAATTACATGAGCTGAATAATTTTTCCATAATTGTGAATTCCAAAGTGAATAAAAAGAATAATTCCATGTGAATTCCAAAAGTTTCTCGGTTTCTTTTGCAGATATGATTTTTATTTTTTTCTAAGAAAATGGAAAATTCATATGCCAATACTTCATTATTCAGAATTTTTAATTATTCACTTAAAATTTTTCTAAGTAATTAATATTTATGAATAATCTATATATAATTATATTACTGTTACTTCTAAAACGAATGCAGACCAGACCTGACCAAAGGAGTTAACTGTGAGCGGGTTTATACTTCCAAAACAAATTAATACTGGTTTTCTTGTTCTACATAAAGTGTAAAAATATAATGATTTAATTTTTCTTGTACTTGTTAGACATTCATAGTTAAAGCCATCTTCTGCAACTTTCATTGCCTGAAAATATATATATGTATATGTTATGAAAATTAGACGTTTGATAATTAACAAACATTAACATAAATATATTAATTACAAGATTTATAAATTTAAACTTGGTCATCAGATGCCCACTTTTACGAATTAAATTATTTTTATTGAAATATAGTTTTTTTGCTTTATTTTTTTCTAATTGTTGAAAAATATTTAATTTTTTTACCTTATAACTTTTCATAATATCAATTAATAATAAAATGGCTTTTCTAATACCTGTATTATACCTGTGTATTATAATAGTAATTATAGTTTTTTTCTTTTGCCAAATAGCTTCCCTAACAGATCATCTTTCTTTTTTGCTTAACAATTAACGACGTTCAAGGATAAGATCGGTTTCATACATTAAATTTTATACGTTTATTATGTGATGCATGTTATTTTTTTTTTTAAATTTTGCGAAAATTATATTTAGGAGGAAATACTTACATTTTCAGCAATATTATCTCCAATAACGCTGAATATATACAGTTGAATAAGATTTGAACCATTAATGGAAAGGCAAGTCACTTGCTGGACTGTATTATATCCTGAGTTCTAAAAAAATATTGTTTATAAAAATATTAAAACTTATTAAAAATGCTAACTATTTTAATTAGAAACTTTTTATTTAAAATTTTCTTGCACTTATTAAATATGTATATTAATTTAATATCTCAACTAATAGATTACGCATTATATTTACATAAATATTAATGTCATCGGTTTCGCAATTATTATCGTGAGCAGATTTTACCACATAAATTATAATTAAGCTCAGAAAGCATAATTTAAAAACTGATTATAGACTGACATAGTACTCACTGATGTCACTAATACACCACCTAAGAAAAGAATTATTCCTACACTGATATATTTTGCAAATAAGTAAGGATCACTTATGATTTTGAAATCTTCAATAGTTCTAAAAAAAAAAAACTTTTAAAGTATTAATTTTTTAATTATTTCTTATTAAATAAAATGTTTTATTTTACCTTAATACTAGTTGATATTGTTTGATCCACCAAATAAGATTTTCACTTTTCTTTCTACAATTATCATTTTCGCTTTCCTTTTCCGTAGTTATGATTTTTAAAAGTTTTCTAAGATATATTAAGTAACTATTAAAAGTGACCAAAATCATGAGGAAAATTAAATCAATAGCGACGTCCTTCAAAAGGAAAGATAAATACGCCACAAATTGAAAAAAGCATGATATTAGAAATCCTGTATCTTCCAAAGGATTGTATGGATACCATCCTGCCATGGGTAAACTCCTATTGTTTTTATTACCGTTTAAATATCCAGTACAATATGCAAAAACGGCAAGAATACCGACAAAGAAGAATATCGCCAAACTCTTACTTATCCCAAATATTTTTACATGTCTGTTATATGATTTGTGAATTTGAAAAAAATTTTTATTATTCACTGGATTATTATCCAGATTTTCCGATATCTGATTAATCTTATCTAAAAGACTTACGAACACTATCAAATTTTTTCTAAAAATCAATAATTTTAATGTAATGCATATTATGTACGTCATAGTACCTAAACAAGTTACGAATACTCTAATGTCATTATAGGATTGACAAATCATTATTAAATTTGAAATGAATAAGAGTAATGTTATTAGAATTCCAAATCGACAATAGATATACCATTGTATTTTGTAACACCGAGATAAATTTTCATACCATACCGGAAGAGGATATCTTATTCCAAATATGAAACTCAAATTTGCACAAAACTCTATTCCTAACTTTTGCCTGTATTCAAGTCTGTCTTTTTGAACCTCGACTTTCGACTTCTTCAGTGCCATATCGAATGACAAAAATGAAAAGTGTGTGGACAAAATTTCTTACCTCAACAATTTATTATTTTATTAATAAAAAAGAATTAAAAGTGTGAATTAGAGGCAAAATTAAAGCAATTATATCATGTATTAACTAAAAGGAGAGTAACTAATGGAAGGATATTAAGTACTCTATCAAAATTAAAGAGTTTACATTTTTAATGATTTGACATTTATACTATGTGTTACGCCAAAGTTATGTTTCAGCTCAGTAATTATCACATAAATTTTGTGTTGCAAGTGATTATTAACTCGAACTTTCTTAAATGGAAATAGCACATTATTACGTTTTCTTCGAATGAAAGATAAATGTATTTTTCCATTATGCATTTCTTTTATCAGCATATTAATATGCTTTCAGAATGATGAAATCCATTTCTTTAAAGATGAATTATATATGCTTATCAGTATGTGCAATATAAAATAATTTGACGAGTAAATTAATTTACTCATAAAGAAATATTGTTTAATGTAAATGCATTGATATAAATCTTATAATTTTCAAAAACTTTCTAGTTTATACAGTTAGTAATATTATTGTCATGTTTATATTATAAAATTATGCATTTAAAAAAAAAAATCAACCTTTATACTTTCACACTTAATGGTGCTACAAAGATATATATTTATGTATTTTTTTTACCTTATTTATATACTGTAATAGGAAACTTTACCATTTTGGGAGAAGAACGAGGAGAGAGGTAATGGAAAAATATGATAAATTTTGACTTATTTCATGTATAAAAATTTTATATACTTTATAATATTTTGTTGAAATTGGAATTATTTATTAACGGACGAAAAAATAAATATAATTACCCATTATTCACTATTTAAATAAATACTTGAATACAGAAAATTCATTTTTTCTAAACTTCAATTCTTCAAGAGAGATTTTCGTTGCGCTTGAAAATTTTTTAATATAAATTATAAAAGTTTTAAAATTTTTAAAAATATTAAATATAATTTTTTATGTTTAATATTATTCAAAAGCATGATGGCTCTATACGATGTTTTTGAGAAATTGATACAATCCTTTTAAATATTTCATACTTAAAACATTATACATATTTTGCATACATGATTTTAATCATATATTTTTTTTAACTAATGGTATAATTATGTTTCAGGCTTTGGTATTTCTAAATAATCATGGTCTATCCATTCATCTTCGAAATTTGATTTCTGTTCTGGTGTCAGTATCTTCAAAAGTGGTTTACCATTTAAATCTAAGCCCAGGTACTGTAAAATTTGATTTGAAGGAATCTGCAATGTGGGTGCTGCATTTTGAGGAAAAACTATATCTTCTTGCCCGTATACTCCTTTTATGTATTTGAAATTCTATAAATGTATATAAAAAGATGTATAATTAAGTTATTTACTTAAGTAAAATATTATTTTGTAACGATAAAAATATTCTCACCTCTGGCAAGCAGTGATGCTGTACACAGTAATAGTTCATTTTTCCATCATTATGACACCATGTCCCGTCAGGAAAATAAGGATTTGTGTTTAAATCATTCAGTTCTAATCTTGGAGTATAGTACATTTTTGTATCTTTTCTTTTGCAAAATATGGCACAAGCTATCCATAGACGTTCTGCATATTGTAATGATTATATTATTTAAAATAATTTAATTTCTATAATATTTATTAAGTAAGTTATTTTTACTTTAAGCTGCATTTTATTTATGACAAGAAAGAATCAATATATCTATATTTATATATACTATGATAAAAAGTCCTAATTACATACTTATTATAATGTTACGTCATACGATCCTATACAAATAGTCTCATTATAATGTTTATGAAATAAGTGTTAAAATCAAATAATTATACTTTGTTTTTTTTTCCAAGATAAAAATGTATTATTTTTTTACATTTTTACTAATATTATGAATAACATTTAAAGCTATATATGAAGGCCTAATATTGATAGTAAATATTAAAACGTTCCAATACTTTTAGCACTTTTTTATTCATTTTCATTTAAGAACAAAGTTAATTTTATTTCTAGTGGTATTTTCTTGAAATTAATTAAATAACCATTTATATTAGAAAGCATTTCTTATTTTTACTTTCACTATAAACATTTATTTGCATATTAAAAAATTAGTTAATGTTAATTTACCTGGTTCATGTACAGCTTGTAAACCATATGCATTAGCATCTAAATCTGGCAAAATTTTACTGAATTCTTTACATTGCTCCGTTGCAAATATATTTATGGCTTTTCGTTTTCTTTCTTGACAAATCTATGACAGTAAAAAAATAAATCTGATCTTTGGTTGAATATTAGATGGATTGCCGATAGGGATCGCAGTGTCAAATTATTTTTTTCTTTTCAATATTATTGTGTACTATTAATTTAAATATTTAAATTATATTTTTATAAAATTTACAATAATTAAATATGGACAAATATTGTGTATTAATTATTTATAAATGCAGTTAATGCTGCATAATATAAAAGTGTATGTTAGAAAATTAAATTTACCTCATCATCATTGCAGAGTTGAACGTCATAGGAGGCACCTTCACATCCTTTCTGAGTATTTATGGGTTTTGGCTGATTGCAAGTTCGTTTTAGATCTTGATATCCTAAAAGAAAAATTTTATTTATTATTTACTATCTAAATCTGACTGAAAATAAATTAATAATTTTCAATATTGTCTACGCTTATTGGGTTGGCTTAGGTTTATATGAAAATAATGTAAATTAGTATTGCTTCATGTTTGAAATTCACCTTTAGATTTTTTGATGCATCCTGATTGACAATCTCCAACTGGATTCCAATCGCTCCAACCACCTTTGACTATTTTCTCAAATTTTACTATTTTTGGTATACATTGCCCACCCTGACACCACTAGAAGCCATTAATATTTCTTAATAATATAGCCATATCATAAAAATTATTGCCTTTTATGAGATAAATTATGCATATCCAACCCTGTGACTCACTTTATTTTCCCCGCAGTTTGTTCCTTCTAAGGCTGGTCCCGCAAAATAAAATCCATTCCTGTGCGGCGTTTTGCATCGAAGATTTTCACATATATCCTATAGAAGAAATTTATAAATATTGAAATTATCAGAAATAACTCTTAAAATTTAATAATAAATTAAAATTTTAATGATTTTATTGCAAAATCATTTGTCCAAACATTTGGTTTCATAGGTATGAAAGTTATTAATATTTTAAGTGTAATTTTTGCTTTAAATCTAATCGGACAGAAGTTGCTATAGTGGCTTACTTGGAGTCGATCTGGATTAAAAATTTCAGCATCAGTATCCTTAATTAGTATTTCGCATTGTTTCTTCGCTTCCCAAACTTGTCCCGGATTATTTTTATATTTAGAATGATTTAAATTTTGTTTAGATGATATTGGTGCATCATTGAGACATTTAGCATGTTTCATTGAATCAACAATTTGCGCACTGCATGGTGACCATATTGTTTCTCCATTAGTTCCTCTCGAAGGGGACATAATGAAGCCGTCTTTTGGACAGCTATTACCCGAGCTGTCATGATGCATTCCTAAGCTGTATGTTTGAGATTTTAAAACAGTAAAAAATATTACTAAATGTTATTTAAAATTTAATTTATTGATTATATTTAAAACATACTTGTGTCCTATTTCGTGTGCTAAAATGTAGACCGAAGTAAAGCCCGCCGATGGGTAAGGTTTTCCAAAAACATTTGTCGTCCCGAATTCTGCTATTATGCAGTTATATTTTTCTGTACATACACCATTTACCGTGGCAAGTCCCATAGTCATATCATTTCGACGACCATTTTCATAAGCAAAGAAATTTAAACTAAGAAATAATTTACTAATTATTACCAATTTAGTTTAACATTTTACAATTAAAAATATTTCAAAAAAATTGAGAAATTATTGTAATAATTTATTTTGTTTGATTATTTATCTTGCAATATGATATTTTAATGTTAATTCTTTAAATAGATATATTATAGGTTGATATGAAGTAAATTATGATTAAGAATTTTAGTAAATTAATATTAATTATTATTATGAGAATTATTATAATTTAACTTCATTTAAAATTTTATTTTCGTGAATAAAGTGAATTATTTACCCCGATACATAAAGACCCATATCCCAATGCTCTGGCGTACTGTCACCTTTAGGATTTTGTTTTTCATTATAAAGACAGAATGAGTCCAAAAGCTGATTTCTTTCTCCATCGTAGTGGGGTAAATCTTTTGGTTGCTTTTTAAAAATTTCCATTTTTATTAGAACTAAATCAATTGATTTTCCAAGGCTAGGATGATGATATAGTGCTTGGACCTGAAATGGCATATATAAAATAAAGTATGTTATGTAGTTTCACATGTTTGGCATAATGTAAAAGAAAATGTTTCTAAGATTTATAGTATTTTGAAATGAGATATTATATAGTCCTACTCACTCCATTAATATAAGCCAAAAGCATGTCGCATAATTTTTGGTCGTCATAGTTAAAAAAAGGAGCAAATATTTTATAAGCCGGTTCATCTAAAAATAATGCAACTTCAATCGTCAGTTTCACGTTTTCTATGCTTTCTCTTTTTATTTTCTGAAAAAATTATATTCTTGTTAAGACAATAACAATAATAAAAATTCTAATCGTGATTTTTCTGTACCTGATCAAAAATTTGAGTCTTTATATGGAATTAAATATTTGCTATATATTAGTTCGACTTTTATATCAATTTAACGTTAGTTTTATGAACAAATTAATATTGAATAAAATATTTACATTTCGAATATTGAATCTGTTATTTGACCTTATGTATAAAGCATCATCTATAAACGGGTTTAATGCATGGTTTGTTTTTCTCACAATGTGTGGCATCCCGTTTCTTTCTTTTAGATTATTTAATGAATTCGGTGCTAGTAGTAAAGGATGAATTTCCAAAGTTTGATTGGGTAGAAAAAGAAGGCCTTCCTGTAAGACATTTGAATATATTTTTGGATTAATAAGAGTTCAAAATCACTCAAAATTAAATTTTAATTAATTAAATTGTAATTTAAAAATAATATTAGGATATAAATTAAATGTCGAATTAAAAAATATTTTTTATGTTCATTTAACATTATATTTAACATATATTAAAATCATGATCATAAGTGTATGATTTATTTAGTAATGCTTTTATATATATAGATATAAATAATTTATATATCAAATGCGATTAAATAACCAACGAAAGTGAAAAAGGTATCAAGATTGAGCAACTAGACAAATACAAGGCACTAGATAGATAACCTCCTTATTAAAACAAAAATAACTTTTCAGCCTTTTTTCACTTCTTTCTGCTGCATACTTATACTGAATATTAATCACAGATTTGTTTTAAAAAGTTAATTTCATAGGTGTTTTCTTTAAATAAACTTAAAAATTTTTATTTCAAACCTGTTAAACTCTAAAATCTAATGTTTCTTAAATTTACTTTACCATGTGATTGTTTTCGCAAAGCCTAATTCCTGCAACTAAATTTTCATCTTTATGTATATAATAACAGTTTTGAAATTTTTCGCCATCTATTTCTGTGCTCCCATTTTCATTTTTCAGTAAAACCAAGAAATTTGGTGCAATAAGATGAGAATTTGGCGTTAATCTCAGATTAATTTCTCTAGGAAAAAAAATAAATAGAAAATTAAATATAGATCGTAAATATTTTTTATTTAAATCTTAATATAGTTACAATTGTATTTATGCTTAATCGTAAAATAAAACGGAAGTTACATTTCTTAATATATAAATTTTACTAACCTCTCAAAAACGTTTATATTGTATACAATTTCAGATTCAAATTGATTACCTTCTTGAGATAAATAAATGATTTCATAGTCTGACACATCGTCACGAAGAAAGTTTTTTAATATCCTGTCATATTCCTTCAAAATATAAGCTTTAAATTAATTTTTAAAACTTCAATTTTCCTCTTAAAATAATAATTTATTTAACTTTAAAGGGCAATATTTATATTCATGATTTATTATTTAAAAACTTTATAATTTACTATGAAAATTTTTTACCAAAGAATTGCAGGAATTACATAAGTAACTGAAAATTACTAAAAAGTAGAGACAAGATTAATGCGATTTTATTACCTAAATTTCATTAACATTCTTACCCTATGCGTACTGGGCAACCATCCCGAGGCGCAGATACAACCTGAAACTTTGAATATTAATATATAAAATTTTCAAATGAGTTTTTTTTTGAGCTGAGCTGAACTTTTATAAAAATTTAATATTATAAAAAAGATTTACCGGGCAAAATTAAAAAAATCAGCAACATTTTCACTGAACGACTATTCATTTTGAATAGGATGATTAGTTGAGAATGTTGAATACTGAATGATACTTATCAAGCTTTTATTGCCCATACGTAACTATTTGGCAGGTGCTGTTCTTACCAAAAGTAAATTACTATTGAAATTTTATTATTTAACCTCTACACCTGTCCCAGCCTATACCTAAATTGCAGCTTTACTAATAAAATATCTGAAATCGAATATTATTTCAGAAAAAAAGCGTCGTTAATAGTATTTCATCGAAACGTCAGGTTAGCCGGTATATCTTCTCATTTATAAATTGATGCTTTGAACTTAGTTATGGCTTCCACCGTTGATAATTTGCCTTTTAATATTGATATAAATATATATATAATCTCATTCTAGAATTTATTGAAACAAAATATCTTTGATTAGAAATCTTTCCTTTATAAGTTGAAAGGTTTTAATAAGGAAAAAATTTAACTGTTCTACTGATAAATTCAGAGATTTATGATGTCAAAAGTAGCAATATTTTCTTGTTAATAAAATAAAAGTTGACTTGAATATTTAAACATTTTTTGCTGTATAGCTTGAATTCACTCTTAAGACAGTAATTTTTATGAAATGAGAATAATTCAAAATTGCTTAAAGCCTAAAAACTTTGATAACCACTTACTTTAAGCAAATGGTTAACAACTGTTATGCGGGCTTACTGAATAATATTCAGAATTTTTTTGGGTTATCGCACGTATAACAGCATGCTATTAATTTGACATTTCTGAATGAAAAAGGACTCAATCATCACTTTTAATATAGAGATTTACTCTACATTGAGGAAATTATATAAATATAATTTACATAATATTCAATTATATAAATATAATAAATATAAATTTAATATAATTTATATATATTTCTTGGATAGTTCTTTCATTTACAAGACTTATTATATTTTTTTTTCAAATTTCTTTATTTATAGAGATTTTTGTCTTATTTAGACTTCTCTATGATTAGAAACGATCTTAGAAAAAGAAATAAGAGAAAACAGTAAATTTAAAAGATACAAATCTTAAATTATTCTTTTTTAAAATGTTAAAAGTGTCATTTTTTTAATTTTAATCTTAAATTTTAAGACTAATGACAAAAGTCAGAATTTATTTAAATTCAAATACTTATTTTCTTACGTATTTGAGATCACCATTTTGCTTTAAAGTAAAACAAATTCTGTTATATCCATTGATGTGGACATTAAAAAGTTTTTCTTAGAGAAGCAAAGCTGTTAAAAGAAGAATATATGGTTTTGTACAACAATATAAACTTATGTTATTACTTTTATTTAACGCATAACTATAGTGTTTTCATAGTTTTTAAAAATTTTGTTTTTGAATTAATGAATAAATGTCATACCAAGTTATCTATTCTAGGAGGTAAAAGGAAAAATAAAAATGACATCACACAAGCCTGAAAAAAGGAAGCTTTCAAAATCTATATTAGAGATGAAATTTATGAAAAAAAGCAAGGAAAAAGCGGAAAAGGATGAGGAAGAAGAGAAAGGAAGAGCTACATTCGCAAGTGAATTAACGGAGGCTATGAGAATAGGAAGTAGCAAATTTATCATAGAACCAAGTTTTGTGCCCTGCGAAGATTTAATTGTTGGCAGACTGTCGTACCATGGAATGAATCCGGAAATAGAAAAACTGCTAGAATTAGAGAAAGCTCCTAAGGTGGCAAAATTAATAAAAGAGGAAGCGGATATTACTGATGTGGAGATGGCCATGCATTACACTAGTTTAGTTAGCACAATGGCAAAAAAGTTTAAGACAAAATCCGAAAGAAGTGGAGATTGCAAATCTCCCCTCAGAAAAAAGATAAAATTTATGAAACCACAAGAATAATTTTGATTTCCTTAGTAAGTAATTTCCTGAAGAATAAAGTGTTAAAGTATTAAATAATTTTTTTAATGAAAAAACTACTAGATTAGCATATTTTGAATATGAACAGTTATAAAAGTAATTTTTTTATAAAAGTTAACATATTCAAATTTCTATAATATTACTTTTTACATTATGTAATTAATCTCTTATAAAGTACCATTGAATTTTATATAAATGTTAACTATTTAAAGTGCATATTATTATTCTATGCACATCACATGAAAAACTAACTTATTTTTATATAACTTTTCTTTTATTGCTGTTTTATATGTATCAGTCATAAATTAAAAAAAATATATTATTTAAATCAGATAATTCGCATAACTTTGGAGTTTTTTAAAACTACTATATTGTATAAAATATCTGATTTATTTAATAAATAATTTTTCTGGCAAAAAAAAAGGTCTTGTGTAAGATATATTAGAACTTTATAAAAATTTTAAATTTATTATTCGAAACCTCATTATAATAGTTCTAACAAATTTTTTTTTCAAATGCTTTTTAAAATACACAACATATGTGGTAAAAAGTTTTAAATATTTCATTAATATTCAAAAAAACTGTACTCAAAACCATGTTTATATTCAAAATGTGCATATGTTATCGTTTATCGGAACAAATGTTTATGTATTAAAAGGTCTTTCAATCAATAATGATACATTTTTGAAATAATTGTAATAATTAGTGTTTTGAATTTCCTTGTGATCTTTTTGATCAATAATGTCAGAAAGTACTAAATTAATATTAATCAGAGGGTACATAGCAACTTTTTAATTTGATGGTTGTAGTATATGGTTTTCTTTTTGATCCGTTAAGCATGTCATATAGACTAGCATGAAATTTTCATGATGATTTTGTAAGAAAATAAAAATGCAGACAATAGTAATTGTATTCGTTTGTGGTAGGAAATTATTCATTATAAAGAAAAAGCAACTGCAGTGTTCTCAATTTTACGTTACATTTTTATATCGTTACGTAAAATATTAGATACATTTATTATATATATTACATAATTTAAGCTAGAAATAACAATAAAATAAAAGTATTAGGTCATATCTTTCGAAGTTAAAGTAACTTGAAAAATATCTTTACACAAATGTATGTAGACTTTTGTGTCTCGTGATATCAATTGCATTCATTTTAAATCTATTTCCAAAGTATTATTTACTTCTTATAAAGTCATAAGCATAAAAGTGACAGATTTTCATAATAATTGTGTTCGTCAATATTTTCACTATGCTTTCCTTAGATTAATTTAAATTTTCATATTATCAATTTATAAGTTTTTTTTCCCAAATATTTTTATACGTACTTTATTTGAAATTCAACCAAGTTTAAATTTTCATATTGTTTCAGGTTGTATATATTCCGATAAAGGATGTTGAACCATTATGATGTTTTGGGCTGCAAAAGAGATGCAACTTTTGATGAACTAAAGCAATCTTTTCATCTGATCGCTAAAAAAATTCATCCCGACAAAAACAACATTCAAACCGAAAATAATTTTCCGTCAGTTTACGAGGCATGGAAGATTTTAAGCAATCCAGTAAAAAGGAAAGAATACGACAGAGAGCTGGCAAGATATGAATTTAAAGATCTTCCTCTGTATTCTGAAATAAATTTAATTGAGATGAATTTGGAGCAAGATTCCGAGACATATAAATATGACTGTCGTTGTGGAGGAATTTACCGAATTCATAAAAATGATATATGCAACAGTGAAGAAATTAATGTGTGTTGCGATGATTGCACATTTTATATTCGAATAAAATTACAAGCATAATAAGGTATTATGCTGTTTGTGCTTTTGGAATTTTCCATTTGCGAAATTTTTATAAAAAAATAATGTATGATTTTGTATTTCGATTAATACAATTATGATTATTTTATATAATATATGTTTGAGTTTCAATAAATCTGAATTTATAATGTAATTTTTTAATTATATGGCTTATAAATTTGTTAACGCCATTTAAAATTATTATTAAATTATACAAAATTATTAAAAGGTGATGAAAATTTCATACTTTTTAGGTAATTCATTACACCATGCCAATTTTGAGTTTATCCTATAAAATTAGTAATATTTATACCTATAAAAGATTTATTTTGTAACAAAGCTTCAATTGCCTCATCGGAATAAATATTTATATTTAGATTTTCTAAAAGTATTTTAATGGCTTTATTATTTTTATTTGTACCTTTTATCGAGATATTTTAATTTTATATTTTATTAAAAAATTTAAATCGAACAGATTAATGAAAGAAAAAGTTCACATTTGAAACGGAATTTTTTAAAAGGTGAGAGTAAAAATATTATCTGATTTGCAGCAGAAACAAATCTTTTAACTTGAGTTACTGCACTTACGTGCAGCCTGAATCAAAAAATATTTAAATTATAATCTTTGTATATATGTCACATAAATATGTCAATAAATAAAAATGTCAATATGTCATATAAATAAAAATGTAGAAAAAGATATATATATATTATAAAGTATATATATTAAGAGTGAATTTTAAAACTTGTTTAGATAGCAGAAAAATGCTTATGATTAAATTGGAGTCCTATAATTCTACAAGAATTCTCCTGCACTTGATAGAATCAATTGTATTGGAGGAGTATTTCTTATGATGTGGTAACTTATGTGAAGTGTAAAAGTTTAGATAAATAATAATTTTAAAAAGTATAATTTTTGAGCATTATCGGAAATCAAATTCGATTTTATATTTATTTTTTAAAACAAGATTTTTAACAAGAAAATTATAATTTCATAAAAATCTTTTCTTTCTTTATAACAGATAAAATGCCTATCAAAATATAAATTTACTCCGCGTAGGTTAGATAAATCAAATCTGTTAAGGTTTTAGTTATGTACGACTGATCAAATTATATTTGAAAAAGAAAAAAGAATTTTTAAATATACACATATGTTTATAATATCGGAAGTGATACAAAGTGAAATCTATTACCTTACTGTAATAAATACTGAATAGAGAGAAGTAAATTATTGCAAAATAAATTAAATAGATACTTTTCAAAAGAGAAATAAAAAAGTACACCAATGAAAAGCTCGTTTTCAGAAAACGAAAAGAAATTAAAATGAAGAGTAAATAAACTTCATATATATATAAGAGTAACTTCATATACATTTATATAGAAGAGATTTGACGGTTTTTCTGAAAACCCTCAGGAATACCTTTATTCTTCAATAGTGAAGTCGTTGTTGGACCCGAAATTAATATTTTAGATTCTTATAGCTGTGAACTTTTTTTCAAAAAATTAAAAATTTGCTAAAAAAGTATTTGTCCTTTAATTTATTTCTCAGATAATATATATTATTTAATGTAATTTATATCAGTATAAAATTCCTATGGATTTTTGTAATAAATAATTAATTGATCAATCAGGTTTATTTCAAAAGAATGACAGACAATTTAGCATAGTTCTATCAGTTAATTTAATTTGTACTGAAATATAAAAGTAAAACAATATTTATTTTTTTAAGTATTTCAGTTACTCTTATCTAGTTTAATATTTAATAATTTTCTTTACAAATGAATAATTTAAAAGTTCTGAAATGTTATCTACTTCTACATTTAGGGCAAAATTCATCTATATACAAAACGAATCATATTTGAAAATTAATAATATTAGTAAGGTAAAAAATGAAAATTTAAAATTAAGCCTTACACTAAATAATTATGTTTTAATTGCGATTGTGAAAACATTGGTTATAATTGTTTAAATATCATGTATTATATCATGTCATATATTTCCGTCATCACACCACGCTTGATTTATTTACCACTTTTAACTTTAGATTTTGTGCGTTAGATCAATCGACAGATTAAAACTTTTCCAACATCAAATACTCAGATTGAATCAGTCATGGATTCGGATTCCAAATGGAGATACTCTAAAATATTTTGATTTCAAAAAAGTTCACAGTTGCCGAAAATTCTCAAAAAACTAGTAAATGAAAGTATATAGTAAACAATTTTTCAATAGCGTACCGCAATTTTTGATGTATAAGTGAAGGTTCTATTTTAATTTATTATATTAATAAAATGTGATCTATTTAAAGGATGTTTCATAAAAGAATTTATTTGACACAAAAACTTACTTGGCCAAAGAATGATTTCTGTATCACCAATATTATAGGTAATAAACACAATATCTTCCAGGTAAATTCTAAATGTGAAAGTTTAGAATTCATTAGATATTTTCAAACTACTTATCAGACAAAGATAAATTAAAAAATTTAAATTTTATAAAATTTTTCCATCTAACAAGAGGGAAATTTGAAAAAATAATCTTATTGCTTTGGTTGAAAAATTACTAAAAAAAGTAAAAAATTAAAGCGAAAAAATAATTACAACCTTCTTATGTATGGAGTATATTTCCTGTATATTATAATAATTATAACTTTATATATATCCTATCCTATCCCCGTTCCAATACCAGAAGAAACGTGAACTACTATATTTATACTAATAATGAAATATTATTTTTGAACTTATTTAACCGAAATAATGTTTGAAAGGAAAAATTTATTTTCCCAATAATGTCACTCTAAATGAACATAATATTCAAACTATATATATCTTCACTTATTTTGAACTTGATAAGCTAGTTAGAAGCCTGAAAAGGTGATCTTTTTGTAAAATTCATCTTCTTCGATCTATGTGGCACAATTAGAAATAAATTCATTGGTCGCAAGTTTTTTAATTTCAGCCTTAGTGATATCTGTATATCATTTGTATGCATTTTATGACAATATGTTTAGACGCTTTGTCATTTCCGCGCGATGTGCAAAGTTGTCGGATGCATTTACTCATTTAGTACTGCAAACAATACATAGGGTTATTACTTAAGAATTTTGTTTCATTTCCTTCATTTATTTTAATGTTAAGTTGAAAATGAGAAGAGTTAGTTTTGAAGACAAAATGATATCGGTCACCCCCGCCGGAATGTTTAATTTTTCTTGAATTGTTCATATAGTAGTCGATTTTTCCTCAAAATAGAATGCAACAAATGAGTTTAATTTTTATACACAACATTCAATGTAATTTCCGTGCTATATAAAGATTCCGATTCTCCACGTTCGTGGATTAATCCTTTTGCTTTTTTTTTAAAATATTCTCCTCATGTAAGATTTTTTGTACTTTAAAAATTAAAAATTACTTTCAATTCAAATAAAATGGTATGAGCAGATTGTTTTAAGGAATAATTTGCATTTGATATTTGTTTTGGATGTATGTAATGGCTTTTTACACGACAACAACTTTGATTATTTTTACCACTATTCCAATGGCTTATTTAGCAATTATTTTAAATAACATTATCAAGTTTTTAGTATAAAAAAAACAAGGAAAATTCGGCAAATAAAAAAAAGCATAATAGTTTTTTCGGCAACAATTATATTCCATAAAATAGGAAAAATCCATTGCTTTATTGTCTTTGGGTTGGTATTCTATTTCTATTCTTAATAACTTGCTTTGGTTTCACTGACATAGTGATGTCCCTTTAATTCTTATTGAATGTATTACCCTTCAGCAAATCTGAATTGAGATAGATATGGGGTGTTCTCCAGGGTGAACCTACAAGACTCTTCGGTTTTAGAATTCTTCTCAGCATTTCCTCGTGATCCTCATCTTCGGGATTTTTCTTTCCCAAGTCTGTCCTCCTAGAGGACTCGTGCAATCGATCATCCAAATCTGTTTTTCCCTTTGCTTTTTTTGCGTTTACCGTACCTTCATTGTACTCTTCGATAAAAGAATTCTCGTTTTGAGCGCTATCAAATATAGAATCTAAAGTTGGTAATCCTTCTCCGTAATCTCCATAATTATTTTCATCATATGCTTTTTCATTTATTTCTGCTGCTATGTCATCTGGCACATTGTAAGAGGATTTGCCTTCACTTTTTCCGGATGGTTCCTCTGGAAACGCCTCTATCTCTGATGGTGTTGAAGTGCTATTCTTGTGAATTGAAGGATCCATTGAACCCGCCCCTTTCTCTGATACTTCTTTATTAGTTTGTGCTTTCTCGAGGATTTTTTCAGTGCTGATCTTTAGATCTCCTTCAAAAGTGTGCTGAGATTTGTGATTTATCGTTTTTGAAGAATCATCCTCAGCGCTTGTTTTTCCGTGTGTCACGTGAGATTTGAATGGTCTATTTTGTGCTTTTTCTGCTTTATCGGTGTGATGTATATTATGATCTCTGTTTGTTGAACTTTTTTCATGTGAAAATTTTTTTCTTCCTCCCATTTCTTTATGTGCTGAAGTTTTTTGAAAATGTGTTTTTTGGTGCGAAACTTCTTCGCGATTCGCACTTGATGCATTTGAACTTCTTTCTTTTTCTGGATGATGGTTATTTATGGAAGAATTTTTCAGATGCTGAATTTTCGGCGAGTAATTTTCTGGCCATAACTTTTCTCCAAGATCAGAATTATCCCGTTCCATGGACAAATGTTTATTCATGGGTATGGTTTGTGAATGAAAATTACCATAAATTTCATCTTGATGCACTTTTAGTTCCTCTCCTCTTAGTTGGGTAGTATTCTCTTCTTCGCTCGAAGTGATACTTCTGGAATTATCCATATTTTTAACCGCATCGTTCGATTCTGATTCTCCGTAATCTAAATAAATGTCATAATTATCATATTCCTGGTGCAATTCTGATATGGCTTCTTCTTTTTTATCCACAATCGGCTCCGAATTATTTGTCAGGAGGATGATATCGTCAGAGTCCCAATCATGAATAACTGGTTTTTTTAATACACTAGGAAACAAAGCAGCATTGTTCTTTCTTTCGATTTGTTTTTTACTTTCAGCAGAATTTGAAGTGAACACGTTGCCAGCATATCTTTCGCGATGGACAAATTCGTGCCACAGAGGATTTCTTTTTAAACTGGAGTTTGGCTTTTTCAAATTAAAAACAAAATTTGCAGGCAAATATTTAACATAACTTTGATTATCAATGCTGCTATTCTTATAGTCAGGGCCATAAACAGGTATTACTTTTTTATTTCGAAAGTTCTGAAATGATTCAGTCCAAACGCTGTGTTGGCTCTCATTTTCTTCGTCATTTGTATGAGATAAATTTATAGTTGCATTACTTTTTATTCCTCGTAACGAAACAGATTCTCCAGTGCTTTTTGGAAAATTCGTTCCTATAATATCTTCTTCAGTATTATTAACTGTTTTCTTCTCAGGGAGACTGTGAGAGAGTATTATTGTATTGTTCTGAGATTCTGCTGCATCAAACTGTTTTGTCATATTGATAGTTACCACATCTCCTCCTTTGCTTTCGTCAAACAAAGATATCATCCATTTCTCATAGTACGATTCTACATCTGCTTCTGCCGTTTTCAGTTTCTTTTGTGCGATCTGCGATTTTGGATGAGTGCTGTTCTCTTTCCACAAATTAGTTCTATGAACTGTTATATTTTTTATTTTGCCTGATTCTTCTTTAATTATTTCTTGCAAAATTTTCTTCCTTTCTGCATCATTTGTCAGAATGTCATCCCTAGAATGAATTCCACTAAAATCGGTACTTCTCTCTTCGTCAACGTAATGTTGCTTCTTATTTTTTTCCATATCATTGAACGGGCTGTTCTCAGAGAAGTAACCGTTGAAAATAAAACTGCTATTGTATACCGTTGGAGCCTGAGACGCTAAACTTTTGTATCTGTCAGGCAGCATAAAGTAGGACATGAGAAAAACAGGAGAATCAGTAATGTAAATATTATACAAGTTTTGATAAAAAGGGTTTGTCCTGCGAAAATTAATATAGTTTTCTTCATCTGAATATCTAATTCTGTTTCGTTTCATCAATTTGTTATTGAAGTATTCCTGCTGATAGTTTTTTAACATGGCCAAATGATTCAAAAATTTTTTTTCACTGGAATCAACATCCATTTCTTCTTTTTGTAAGTACCTGAAAGCCCCCGACGGCATTGGCACCGATATAACGTTTTGATAGTTTCGCCTTTGCATAAGATTTCTCCATACTTGAGGACGCCCTGCTTTTAAAAAATACACATAAATAAGAATTTAAAAATTGTTTTTGAAAATTAACAAACAATTATTATTAAAATCAATGAATACATTCTCATAAAATTGTTATTAGCTAATTAATTCAAATGTCAAGTTTATGCATGTTTAAAAAACTTTTAAAAAAAATAAAATAAAAAGAATTTAAATATTTCAATTTATTATTTGATTCAAATTAAGATATGCATAAACTGGAAGATTTGCTATAACTATATTAAAGTGATAGTTATTGAGAAAGCATATAATAAGCAGAATCAGAGAATACTACTATATGAAAATGTACCGGAAAATACAATATTGAGTTAATTTAAACTTTTGGTTGATTTTATTTAAGTATCACATGAATAGGAAAAGACCCCTACCTAAAATGCTATTGAGTTCATTCTAACTCAGAAAATCATCACGCATGTACTAAACACTTAAATAACTTTTGTAGTATTTTCTAAATATTTTATTCAAAAGGTATAAAAATTCCTAATACTAATATTTTATGATTTAGATGTATAGGAGTGAATTAATATAGCCAGAAACAATTACTTATTAGACTAAAATCTTTTCTTTCCGGCACTCACCTCTTCCACCAACAACAAAACTTTCTAGCAGGCCCGACCCAAACATCATTAATATTAACAGCGATAAACATGACATATTTTTTTTCCAAAGTTAACCGACTTGTTCGCTTTTTTAATTAATATTCTTTAAAAAACTCTTGGTCGGTGCTAAATCTCACAATTACGCCGTCGTCGACTTTATTTGATGTTTGGTGCTACAACAACTGCTATCGCTTGTTTCAACTCTGAATTGAAAAATTCCGCATGAAATATGAGAAGATACACCTCTTCACAGAAATTTGATTTACAAAACTGAAAGAATGGTCGTCTGTTGGAATTATTACCAGGTACCAATTATAATTATGCATTAGCTGTTCTGGATCTATTCAATTCGTTAATGACTAAACGAAAATTAGAAATCCGGAATAATTGTATAAAAAGAAGTCACCAATAAGCTTGTATGGAAGTGGAATTTGTCCCTTTAATACTATATCATCTAATGTATGTTATTTTGTCAAAAAAAGTTTTAAATCTATGTCTTTGGTTCTTGATGTGAGTCAGCACAGGAAGAAATCAACCTTGGCAAGGCCTGGAATTTCAAAAGGACACTTTTGAAATTATGGATAAGTGTGAGTTTGGAAAAATAACTTTTTATAAAAAGATTTGATTGGAAAACTTTTTATAAAAATTAAATTCAAAAACTGAATGCAAAAAAGCTCACTATATATTTTACATACAGTTTAAACCTTTTGGCAACGATGTCATTAATTTTTCAATTTATTTATATTTTATCTATTAAGTTTAGAGAATAAATTTTTATTCCCATTAATTGTACCTCTTATATTTTGACTGTACAAATCAGAATGCATTTAAAGGCTTGTCGAGTTATTCACGTAAATATATATCTATTTTATTTTAATCATTTCCAGGGAAAAACAGTGGAATCAGTTTCGTTTTCTTATTTCTTAAACGTTATTAACTAAAAAGAGTATTTTACAATTTCATTACTTAAATTTATTTATTGCTTCCCAATACACATTCAGATTAATTCAAGTGAAATATGAAAATATTCGAAATTTCAAACAAAAGAGAACTTCTACTTAAGTGTGGCGCAATGTTATTTCTATTTCAGTCGATTCAAAATTGCCATTCAAATATTTTTA
The DNA here is from genome assembly GCA_028565995.1 of Ricinus marginatus. Lineage (NCBI taxonomy): Eukaryota > Metazoa > Arthropoda > Insecta > Psocodea > Ricinidae > Ricinus > Ricinus marginatus. The sequence continues at coordinate 24,698 of JAOWBB010010248.1, forward strand.
AAATCCAGGTTCTGGCGCAAATGCGTTCTGTTTGCATTTCCGATGGAACGATAAAAATTAAAGCATTTTTGTATGAGGAAGTTAATTTTTTGATTCAACTTTTTCTCAAGCTTTGAAAACAAAATGCTGATGTTTGAATGAAATTGTCTCGACACTTCTGTCAAATACAAGAGCAACACTTCGAAAACTCACCAACCATAAGAAACCGTTAAAATGTATCACACTGGGAAATATGCAGAAAAAACAGCAGCGTGAAAAACATGTTGGATATCCGTCGCGGCACCAAACTGAGTTTTGGTTTTGGCAAATTATTTGTGGAACTGGACGAAATGGAATTAAAATTTTAGATCTTAAACAAAAAGGTAGTTAATTTTCGCCAAAAGTATTTTTTTAAACAATAAATATTCTCTTTCCGTTAGAGTTAGAATGGTCGAACAAATAATAAATTTTTATTTCAATTCCGAAATTGAGATCAGAAATATTTTTCTTTAATTTTTCCACTAGTCAAAAATTGAACCGTTATAGCAACCGTGAAAGATAATTATTTTTTGTTATAATTTCTGTGTAGAAAATTTTTACGGTTATTGTAGAAGTGTCCACCGAATAGATTTAATCCATGCAGGAATAACAGGCAATTCTGATCAAAAAATCAGAACTTGCTGTTCCTTCTTTTGATTTCCTTGTTAAATGCATTTACTCGGTCGTTGTGATCCTTCAGAAAGTTACTTTTTTCGTCAGGTTTCCCCTTATGCAAACCTTGATACAATTTTTCGTTTGTTTCTATTACAATCACATCATTGACTGCTTCGGAATAATTTTGAGCAAGTTCGGCCACGGAAACGGATGAAATCCGTTTGAGCCTTTCAATTGTATCCGCCGAAGGATTATGAATCACGGTCAGATGAAGAACGTCTTGTTCGTCTTTGATCCCGTTCCTTTTCTGAGTTTCGTTAATGGGCACATCATCGACGAGAGGCAGCTTCTGTCCGACACTTCCGTACGAGAGACTAATAGCGGAATTGACGGATTTCCCGAATATGCGGAAACTGTTGCTTGCAGCCAGACTTCCGTGTCCTGGGTCGAATCCTTTGTTCGCCAGAAGGGATCCCACCTTCACTCCGGCCAAAAAGGCTATTCCGTTGTGGATTTTTCTGAAAATCTTTCTCGACTGCCTGGAACGACCCTCTACGCCCTGCTGCAAATCGCCGCCCAATTCATTGTAATTACCGTTTTTGTACTCTGCCGCATGGAATTCTGAAAATAATGCAAAAATACCGATATTAATTTAAGAAAGTGAATGAGTTTCCTACCTAAAATGCATAATGCCTGTTAAAATAATAATATATAAAAAATTGTGAAAAATAAGTGTTTCGACCAATTTTAATGGTACATCTAAGTTTTTTGTCAATTGAATTTTTAACAAAGCAATGTTCTTTTGCTACGTATTAGTCAATTTTCATTTATTAAGTTCCAAATGGTGGACAAATTTAGTCTCAAAATTTTATCCATAGTTTTTATTGATGTAAACATTTACAATTGCTTAAATACACGCATATTTTTGTAATTATGAATACACATTATACACCAAAGTTTTGTTGTTATGAATATATTAATTTTAATTATTAACTCCGATTATAGTGAGCACATTACGTGATCCCGTTAGCTGCAATGGTGTGATTTCGCTCAGTCACCGTATAAATCTTTCTGTATATTTAAACATTTATCAATTAAAATGAACTGAAACATTTGTCATTTAATAGAACGCTTAGAGCAATGCATTAATCGAAACTAAGCGTTGCGACCATCTCCGAAGCTTTGATATTATAATATCGTACCGTGAATTTCGTTATTTCTATTCCCGCAAGAAAGATTTTCCCGTCTCCACAGAATATAAGGCGTCTACCTTACCTGCAGCCGTAGAAAATATCTGATAGATTTGGAGATGTATCAAAAGAAGGCAGGGCAAAACCCGCACTTCCATGGTCCGACGAAAATTGAAGCGAAAGTGCGACAGAACTTCACTATATATTTACACGCCAATAGCTTCCATTACGAAATAAGGAAATTACACCGAACCCTCATCTAAAACAGTATAAATTATGTTTGCAAAAACTTATTTGGAAATGGCACGTATAATTAAATCGAAGGGACGTCCCTACCCCATGTTAACGTGCTGGTCTTTTCATTTACTACTTTATTGGCCAATGTCTGTGATCCGGTTGCTACTGCCTCCGAAAAATACTAATTAAAGACTTAAAATAAATCTGATAACATAAAAATGATTTTAAAATCGCTAAATTCTTTAATTTTTTCAAAAAATTACCAAATATCGTTCTCAGGTAGTGATTGAAGGAAGTCGTTCACGTGCGTGAGAAACTGAATTAGCGTTAGAAGTTTCGTTTATTTTCCAGTATTAATATTGTTTATTTATTTATTCTTTTGCACGAGCAGTCCAACTGATCAAAAACTGGACTGGATTTTGGTGAAATTTGCCAGGGTCAAACGGAGCGATGATTTCGAGCAGAAATCTCGGTCTCTGCTAGGGACACATTGCATTGTAACACCCTCAGCTAGACAGCTGGAGATGAAAAAGCTTGCGGCCGGCAATTGCGATGGGTGCAACACGAAAATTTTGCAAATTTACCGACTGGAAGCGAACGCTCTCGCCCAATTCTGCAGAGTAAAATTCATCAGCGGGTGCTGATGAAAAAAAAGCCGTCTTTTACTGGATTGAGAAGCGCTCAAATTGCCTCGGCTGTTCGAAATTCAAAGCTTTGCTTGGCTTTGATGTTCCATCTCGGATTTGTTTTGACGGAGCTGAATTATTAGGCAAAGGCAACTTTTTGGTCCATAAGTGAGACGAAATTTTCATTGTGCGACATTGCTATCAAAACTAGTAGAGTTTGTTTGGTTCAGTGAACTCATTTGCAGTTTAGTTTGCTTTCAACGTGATTATCAACCATCATAATCTTATTCGTTAGGCTAAAAATTTTAAGGCTGACCTAAATTTAATACCGAATATCTCATTTTGGTTTGCAGTTTAAGTAATAATTTTAAATTTTAAATTTTCAAATCCTTGTTAATAAAACTGAAAAAATAGAAAAATTTTTATTTTTAGGAATTTTCATATATAAATAAACAGGAAAAATAGAGAAAGCAAGAAGAAATTCAATAACAGGATTCTGCATCAATTTAGTGAAAATAATTACAATGTCGAATTTAAATATGGTTTTTATTAAATACATTAAATTTCTGTATTCCATTATTTATTGCATTTTCTTATTACATACTTATTACATTGTTCTTATGTAACTTATTCAAATGTTCCTCATTTCTCTCAGAAATTTTCACTGTTATTCTTAAGAAACTTTCCTTATTTTTTTTTTACTAGCCTTTGCTCCTTATTGAAAATTTCTGAACTGCTTAAACTGAATATTATTATGTCTTATTTAAAAAATAATAAAACTTAAATAGTATTGTTAAAAATTTTCATTGTTAACTTTATTGATATATTTAATCTTAATTAATTTTTTAGAGTAAACTAATATCTTTGGTGTTACCATCGGTGGTGGCTATGACCATCCGAATATATATCTATACATACTATCGAATAAAGAAAATGGATTTATTTTAAAATTTGCAGTGCCGTGCCCGATTTCTTTCCGAAAATTTTCTATTATGAGACTTTTTAGCATTATCCCGCACTCTGTAAGTTAATTTAAAGTACATTAATATTCTTTGAAGATTGGCCAATAAAATTCGGAATAATTATTTTAAGTTTCTTCATTTATTGTCTTTTACCGTTTTAGACTCAATCTTTTTGAAACCAGCTTTTTTTATCATATTTATGCAGCAATATTTTCATATATGTTCATAGACCAATTTTTCTTGTGCAAGAAGTCGAAAAAAGCGTTTTGATGCAAATTCACAAAAGATATCATAACTATTAAATGTTTTTCTAAGACTGAAGATATTAAAAAAATTGAAAAAGGTTTTAAAATTATTAAAAAAAATATTTTCATCAAAATATATTTTCCACTTTTTTTCAAAAACCGCTAATATATTCTTACTTATTTTCTGTATTTAATAATAATTTCTTCAGCTTGATATTTTTCTTGTGCTCTTTGAGATTATAGGCATTAGTAATAAATAGCATGTTTTCAATATTACAAATAAAAATAACATGAACGTGAGCTGTAAACTAGAAAATTTCTATGCAATAAATAAAAGATAAAAATATCTGCTTTCATCAGTTTAATCTGATGATTAATGTATTATCAACATTTTCCTAAATTTCAATTATAAAGATACTAAAATTTTACATAAAACATAATTCTCCTCATTACTATCTTATAAACTACAATGCCTTAATACCAATAAATTATAAATTAAAAGCAAATTACTACATTTTTTTTGCATATAATGAGATAATTTTTGGAAAAGCAAAGTAAAAGAAAGAATAGGTAAGAAAGGATTTTTATTTAAAACTTTTTTTTTATATTCAGAGAAAAATTAATTCAAAACAATACCATAATGTTTCACTTTAAGAAAGAAAGCTATTTCACAAAAAACTAAATTAAAATGAAGTTGGCAAAATAATTCAGAAAAATCTTTTTATTTTTCTTGCTGACATCAAATTATATCCAGTAATACTAATAATACAATAGTCAACAATAAAATTTATAAGGATGATAAATATTTCAGTGCTTGCCTCTTTAATATGGTTTTATTTTTTTCCACCACATGAAATAAAATATCCTTATAAGTATCAGTTTGTAAATTGCTGCAAATATGAACCATGAATTTTGAAAAAACTTGGCTACTAGCAAATTTTTCACATTGCTCCTTCAAAAGAACAACAATATCATAAAGAAAATTGTCAGTAATCCTTCCTGAAATTGCTTGTAAAAGTGCCCAGTAGTTTTCCTTAATATTTTCAGGCTTAATTAAAGCCCTGAAAGAGAAAATACATTTATAATTTAAATACAAAAGTATAATTTGTACAAAAACCTACATAAAATTTTTACAACTACATATTTACAAGTAAATTAAAAACAATAGAAAGTGAAATGTTTCAAAAAAAATAAGATCAAATTATCAAAATCATAATATAAATTCAGTTAGTAAGATCCAACAATTAAAGGAGATGTTAAATAGCTTTAAATGTAACTCTCTGAATTAGCTGACACTTAATAAAATGCAATATAAAAGTTGATAACTTTCATCTTCTTATCTGGAAAGAATTGTAATATGCTAAACCTGAAATCATAATTTAAAAATTAAAATTTTTAAACATAGTTTATTATTTGCTCTTTCTGTTTTTATTTTTTAAAAGCAAAATATTTTCTAATTTCTTTTTTTCAAATATTATTATTAATAATAATGCAGGACCCTACTTTAATAAGAGTTAAGTATATACAAGGAGTTTCACATATATTTTATTGAAAACATTTAAAAAATTTTATAAACTTTTATATGAAAATATGCAAAATTAAAAACCACAAATGTACCACAGAAATATACTTACATTATTAGTTCCTGCTTTTGATTATCTGGTAAAACATCAAAGACATGACATAGCAGATCTTTATCATTAAAATCATTGGAGTCACTTTTAATTAATTTAATAATTACTTTACATAATTGCTCAGGCTTATGCTTAGTCAATTCACAAATATCATTAATCATTGATAAAGTTGCTTCTTCTTCTTTCTGAAGCTGTAAAAAGAATCATAAAAATAACAATATGTGAATTCACATTATTAATCTTGATAAAACTAGCTTTTAAAAATATGTAACACTTTCTTCATTAATTATATTCTATCATGAATCATAATTTCTGTTTTGACATTATAACTATTATTTAAGACTTCCATTTCTTAAAAGTTAAGATTCATATTACCAACCCTCTTAAGAATCAAAGTATCAAAGCAAACATTTAGAATACTAGGATCTTCCCATGAACATATAATTTTACAGAAATTTGAAAATCCTCTTTTACTTAGGGAATGCTGAATCTCATCGAATACAGTGAATAACGAGTCAACTGGTATCTCTTTTAGTTCAGACTCATCTACATGCTTATTTGATTCAATTGACTGAATTAACAATTTAGTTATTTCTTCTACATTGCTGTGAAAAACTCTTTCCTCCCTTCTTACTTCACCAGAATCAACTTTATCCGAAGTGTTCGCAAAATTATATAAACGTAACCAGTTCTTTGTAATTTCCGAATCGCAGTTTTCTTCTTTCGGAATTCTAGCTATGAAATCGTTGATTCTATGTTGAAGTGCTTCAGAAAATGTCCATTCCTTCCAAAGTTCATATTTGTATGCCATTTAATAGTAAACAAAAAACAACCATTAACATGATAAAGGTATGAAATCGTCTCTCGCGCTAGAGAGAATTTTGTCGCGAAATCACTTCGTTATGTGACATTTGAATTTCAGTTTCCGTTAGTGGAACAAACATTCGATACTAATCTTTGTTAATTTAAAACTGTGACCGAATGATTCGTAAAACGTTTTAATTGTTTACTATTTTGTGTATAAAAATTTTTTTTGAAACTTGTAAAATTTTCATTTTATCATACCCTTTTTAAACATTAACTCATCCAATAAATTTAAATTTTGTTTTTTTTCGGAAGAAACTTTACAATGGACACTTTTATGCAGGTTGGTTCTAACTGTACTCAATGCGATTTCGTTGACTTTTTCGTTTAAAAAGTATTTTAAATTTAAAATAAAATAAATGTAAGCGATTAAGTTATTATTCATTTAAGACGCGCATTTCATTCTTTATTTTAAAATAAATATTATTAACATTCATGACAACAACATTGTGCAATTGCCTTCAATTATTTTAAGGCTAATGGTTGAAAGAATAAATTTTATTAAGAATGTTATGTTTATGCAACTTAATTTATTTATAAATCGATTTTTAATAACGATTAGTCTCCGAATAATGTCTGTGTAATTTTTTTTTTAGAGATCTATATCAAAAAAGTAATTGGTGTCCCTGATTTTATTTGCAAAAATAAAATAATAAAAATGTCATTATAAAAGTTTTGGGAAAGTTGAGTTTAATTTTTGTATTTAGGATAATTTAATTTGCATCTCAATGTTGAAAAGGAATAACTATTTTAGAGAAAGGAAAAAAGATTTTTAGAAATGGATTCGAGTTGAATTCGAAAACAATACCCTTTATAATAGAGCGTGCGTGATGCTTGAAATTTCATTATTTTCACTTACATCAAATTTATAGTCATATGAGTTATGACTGTAATTTTTTAATGGACAAATATAAAAATTTATTTCTTGTGTTTTTCTAGCAGGCATTTGTTTTGCAAATACCTCGACTTTTATTAAATTTGAATATTTAAGCCTGAATTCTAAAAATAAACTCATTGGAGTTGTCGAAAAATTTCATGATCTTCATTTACTGACAGAATAAATACGCTATATATCACGTCTGTTTTATGAAGAGGTGCCAATTTGCAATCGTGAGCATTCCAAATTTTAAATCATCTTGTGTTATGCAAGAAATCGCACGATGTCGATCAAATGAAGGTCTCCACTTATTGTGTGACAGAACTTGCTGTAAATCGCGCAAATATTGAAAAACACAAGAATCAATCCGATCCATTTCATCAATATGTTATTTTCAGCACATTCAATGTTCACCTTTACGTATAAACCTGACCAATATTTTTTTGCTATTCTTTATTCACATCTATTCAACCTTAACAGCAGAAAACAATTAATTTCATCTGTTATCAACTTTCCTCTCAAATTTCAATTGCTTTCTTTATTTCTTGCAAAAAAAGTTCATTAAGATCTCTTAATAACATTTCTTGTATTAGCATTTCTTCGATAAAAATTTTTTCGTTTCTATAAAGTGTGACCAATTTTGTTTTTTTGCTATTCAAAAAATAAATCTTAGAAAAGTTTTTTGTATTAAAACATTGAAATAAACTAAATTTTAATTTCAAAATTTTGGTTATTTTATGTTTTCTTATCAAATTCTTTTCTCTTTTTCCCACAGAGAAAAAAACTATGTTGAACTTCTTAATTTTTTATTTCCGACTTATGTCATAAAATTTTAATCTTTTTCTTTTTTATAGAACTTAAAGAGCAATTCATTAAATATAGAAATATGTATTAAGTAAATATCGTCTTTGTTGGAAGGATTAAAATGTTAATTTTCTATATAATCTCCCAATGTCATTTTCCAACACTTGGAAAACTTACATTTATTTTTTAAGATTCCAAAGATTTAGAATAGAAAACTTTAAATAGCTTCTTGTTGTGAATTCCTCATTATTAAATTGTTTTATTTGCAAGTCATATTTTGTCATTACATTATCTTTTTCCGTCTTTTTAAGCAATTTTTGAGAATTTTATAGAAATATATGGCAAAACTTTTATTCTTTTGATCATGAGATTGCATAAAAAATAATGTACAAGTCATAAATTCAGTAAGTCTATAGGTGCAGATTCGTAAATTTGTATTTGTAACTGAGAGACTCTCACACTGAAATTTTTACTGGCTGCATTCTAATTCGAGTTTACCGAAAGAGAAGTATCAACTTTATCAAAGCTTTATTACAAAACAATAATTTATTTCGTATTTTAAATTTCTGAGTAATACAGTATAATACCAAAAGCCGAGCGATCAAAGGTCTTTTTTTCAAATTGCCTTATGAATAATACTTTGAAAAATATAAATTAATCTATTTTGTGCGGGAATAATATTTACTTTTTGAATGTATTAATGATTCAGAAATGAAATTATGCTTTTAAATGACTAAAGATTTGAAATTTTTCTATTTAAAAAAAAATTATTTCGATTACGTCACTTCCATAAATCCATGCACATTTAAGCAAACACTGAAATATTTGTTCCTTGATTGCAAATCAACTCACCTACACTTTTTTAACTGTATATTTTCGTGTGAAAAAAAAAAATTTTTTTTTCGACTAGCGTCTATTCGAGAGATTCCACGACCACTTATTTTCTATTCTACCGTCGTCGAACAGGGCTCCCCCGAACCTGGCCGTCGTCAATACGATGGCCCAGAAGAAAAGAATGGAAGTGAACAATGAAAATGAGGCTGCGTTCAGTGGTATTAAGGCTCTTACCTTCAAAACGAGGAACACTGAATTTGTGAGCAGATACTTATCGGATAGAAATGAGACAATGACCAGGAGTGTTTCTTCTTCGGGCGTTAACGAAAACGCCGGATCATGTGGAAAAGGCAAGCTGCCGGAGAAGAAAACCAATACGAATGGGGCACGGAGCAAAACTTGGAGAATATTCGGTAAAGATACCGATGTTACTGAAGGTCAGAAAATGGGCGAAAATTCGAAATGTCACACAGAAAACAAAAATTCTGTCCCGATAAAAATCCACCATTTCGACGACAATAATCGAGAAGCGGAAGAACGCGCCGCAGAAATCATTCCCGATATTGGAACAGGTTCCGTTAATTCGGTGGAGTTTTCGCATTACATTCAAAATACACCGGTAAATATGGTCCATTCAATGAAAAAATAAAATGTATCGTCGAAAATTTTTCTCAATCGAATTATTAATTTAGCCTCTTAAATAAATAATATTTAACAGTTACTTTGTGAGAGATACACCGTCAACACAAATTCATATTTTATATCTTGGCCGGAAAATTAAAGATCAAATGTGGTCATTGCTCATATTACATTTATTTTTGTGCAAGCAATTTGTTTCATGCTTAAATATCGGTTTCTATGTGCAGACAACGAACCATTTAGAACAAATTTTAAGTACACCAACTCTTTCGATTAAGATTATTCACATATAACACTTGAAATGAAGAATAAAAAAGAATTTGTTCTTCATGATAAATTAAATTTAAAAATAAATATTAACGATTGCAGAAAGTCCTGGTCATTAGAAAAATATGAAACAATTCATTTTATCTTAATAAAAGTTAAATCTATTTCGAACTTTTTTTGATATTTTTCTATTTAAATTTTTGGAAAATTTTAATATTTTGTAATTGAATTTTTTTTATAATCAGTAAAAACTATATTCAGCTGGAAGTATTTACTTACCTTGCTTTGAATAATAAATATTACAAATATGAATTAGAATAATTTAACAATCGAACATAAAAATTTTTATTCAAATAAAATATAATTAAATTCATTATTTAGGAAAAATTCCTGAGTGAAATTTAGCCATTAAATTTAAATTACTTAATATATTATTATTATTGTTTCATTTATGCGTAGTTTCTAGACAAAAGTACATGATTTTATTTGGATATATCTTTAAGTTTTAAATTTTTAGGTTTGCTTTTAAATGTCATTTTGAATGATTTAAGGACACGGCTCAGATTATTTTCTCTTCAAAATGTTGCGTATACTTATAATTTCCCTGGATTAAAATTGAGTATGCTAGAAATGAAAAAATACATATTGGAGATTAAAATTTTGTTTGATATTAGGATTTTAATAATGGCCATTTGCAGTCAGTGTCCTTTCAATAATTTTTTTACGTTCGTCTGTGTTTTAGAGTATTTCGACTTCAAATCTTTTGGAAGAGATAGAAGCCGATCTGCCTTCTTCGTGCTCTTTAGCCAATATTCTGGACCACACATTTCATACAGTTAATAGTGTTAGAACTTTTGCTAGGTTAAGTCGCGTGGTAAGTTAAAGTGTCAGTCAACGGGGTAACTTATATGCAGAACTTTAAATTCGTATGTTTCATTTCAGGGTATAAATCTTGCTCCGGCTGAAGAGCTACCTGAAACAATTGAAAACAGAAAATTAAATTTGAAAAATAAATTAAAATATCTCCAAGAAGAAGCATTCGTTCAAAAAAGCCTAATCGACCAAGCAGATAAAATTGTAAAATTGTGTCAGATCCGTAAGAAAAATAAAGAATGTGAAGATATTGAAAGCATAAAAGTCCTTCTTTTAGCTAGTAAGTTAAAAGACAAAAGTTCATTGTAATTCTACTGTTTTTAAATTCTTAAACATGAAGAGATTGAACCAAAATTAATTTCACTTTTTTGTTGAACCAAATTTTTTTTTCGTTGCTTATAATTAATAAAAAATAAAAATTTAGTTAAAGAAATTTATATTGCTAAGTCATAAAGATGAAATCCTGCTGTGGCAAAGAACCCTTTGAAAAATATTTTATTATAATTTTTAATTCATTAAAAAATTAAAGCTAAGTAAGAAACAAATTTTTGATTTTTGATATTATTTTGGACTTACTAAAATAATATCAGGATATTAATATTTATAGATGAGGAATATTTTAATTTTACTTTAAATTTGTTTTACGCAATATTTAAATATAAAAAATTATGATAAAAAAACTACTTAGAAAAAATATAGATTAGTTACAAATCTGAAATATAACATAAATAAGGGAAATAAAATAATAACTAAACCATAAGATTCTTATATAAATTTCACAGAGAAAAAATTCGTGCAATATATTTTAAGAACTATGAAAAGGTTAAAAGTAAAAAAAATCGTGAAAACAAATTTTTCTATTTCATTCTAAACATTCACTAATGATTACAAAAATTTAAAGCAAAAGCTTCTTTAGATTGTAAGATCTTCATTAGAATCACTAGTTAAGGAACTTAATTTTCTTGTGATGCATTAAAAATAGTCGATTGATTAATCGTGAATTCTGTGAATAATCTATTTGTTGATAATTTGTTGCTTGATATAATCTGCTCTATTATGCACAATCAGTTATGTGATTCAAATACTTTGGTTGTGATAATTGTAGAAACAAAAAATAATTTTATTAATTGCCCTGAATTTTTTTATAATTAGTTTGGTCTTATAAAAGTAAATAGAAATCCCTTTAAAAAGTTATATTTTTATTATCTTAATTCTTGTAAAACTAGGCTAAAATTTACATTTTTATAGGAATAGATGCAGAATTTTTTTGAAAAAATATATACCTTTGGAGTCGTGCACATTGTCTTTTTGATTCTCTCTCTATACATTTAAAGTCGATTAGCCTTAGAATATAACTAAAAAATTAATAGTTTTACTAATTTTGACTTATGTACCAAATAACTATAAATTAAGATAATTTAATAGTTTCATCCAATATTTTTAAAACAACTCTTTTCTGATTGGAATTGCTTGTAGAATAATGACAAAATATTCTTTGTTCACCTTTTTAAACACTTAATATCATAAAATAGAAGTCTTAGGAAAATGTTCATGCAAAACTTTCCGTATAGTTTTGCAATATAAATATTAAATGTTACATTTAGAAAAAAAATTGTATGTATAAATATTATTTTCAGAACTCCGATATGAAGTACTAAATTTGGAAATTCAGAAAATAAAACTCTCAGGAGGAGAATCATGGGAAGAAAATTTTGGGGAACTATCAATGACGGATATTTTTTTCTCCCTTAATGAATTACAACACTACGAAGCAGGTGTATAATATTATTTTAATCTGATTATATTTTTTTTTTAACATTTTGTAGACAATATTTTTTATTTAAAATATGATTGTAATTATTATTATTATATCATTAATATTAATATTTATTATTACTAATTATATTATAGTTAAAAATAAAAATGTGATTTCAGGTTACTTTATTTGCATCGTGTATCAAAAAGAGGAATTGTTTGCTAGTAATGTAAAAAGTGAAATAATAAATGGAAAGTTACATTTTACTGTAGATTTTAAATTTCAACAACTGGAACAGAACTTTATCATTTACATAGAATTATATCGAATAATTTGTAAATCTAAGGTAAAATTTAATACACAATAATGTATGGTAATATAGTACACATAAACAAGATGAAGAAAACTGTTTTATTAATGAAATATTAGCAATTTATAATCAGGACGAATGAATTTGAATTATTAAAATAAACGCTATCAGGGAAATAAAATAGCATTGAGACATTGTTTGAAATAAAAAATTTAAATGTGACTTTTGTTTTTACTTAAAATCAAATTATTATAGAAACTGGGTGTGCTTAAAATTTTGTCTTTTGGCTTTTTTCTAAGAGACTTCACACTTAATTTTATGTTATTTTTACATATTATATTCTTTCGAGAATGTTAATAATTTTAGGAAATTATACGAATGAATTATTTTACGTTCAGAATTATAATTAAGCCTATTAATTAGCTGGAAATCTGAAATTTTAATACTTAAAATTTGATAAAAAAGTAAACTATTTTTTAATAATATTGCATGAAAAAGTGACAGTTTAAAAATATTGGAAAGGGTTGCGCTGACTCTATAATTTTTAAATCTGCAATACGAAATAAATATTTTACAAAAATAACTTCTCACAGTAATTTTCAAATGCTTCCTATTTCTTTATTTTCTACATTTTCCTTTATAATTATTGTCATTAATATACATTTGAAAATGCAAATATAGTTTTACTGGCTTCACTTCATTTCATCTCCAATTTAATAAATAACTTTTATTTCCAGTCAAAGAAAGAGCAAAAGAAGATATTAGGCATAAAAAGTGCGATGAAAAAGGCGACGCATTTAAAAAGTAAGAATAGTAGTAACCAGAATGACGAACATTGCTTCATTTGCATCGGTTCTGCATCACTTCGATTGGATGATGTTAAAAATCGCCAAATGGGAAAAGTTTCGATTGATTTCCACTCGGTAAATACAAAATATTATTAGTTATTCCTTATGCAGTATAAGAAACACAATTAAAAACCTAATCTATCTATATTTACATATTCATAAATCGTTAATACGTGCCATTCCAAATACTTTTTGTATTATAAAAAATTATTTAGTAAAATGATACTGAAATATTCTTTAATAATTAGACTATATGCATGTTTTATTATGTGTTCAGAAAAAAATTTTAAAAACTAGGATATGATAATAAAAAGGAAATTAACGGCTTATAATTAAGAAAGTTTAGGTTTTTTTCTTATGTTTCCCGACCGCACAATATTACCCTGAGCCGGAGTGTATATTGACTAAATAAACAAAATAAATTGTATTGAAGCAATCTAGAAAGTCAGCCTTTTGCAGACAGAGGTATTTCAGCGACTGACCAGCCAAACCTTGTAGCCATTTATAAAAATATAACAACAATAAGGAACTAAAATATAAATTAAAAAAATAATTTAAACAGCCTCTGTTTTCCCAGTGGGTTCCCGACATCATAAGGGTATAGAGCCGTCTTTAGTTCTAGCCGACACATCAGATTCTACTTTTCTTTCTCGACATTACCTATGTCAGGTATTTTATGATGCTATCCTCCGTTCGGCCGGATTTGCAGTAAATCAAAGAACGACACGCTTCCCATCAGCCGACCATCAGAGGACTATCCTCATCTGGTGTCAGGCAGAGACGACTGCCCCGGACCAGCACTTGCAACATTCGTTAGAAATTAAGGTTCTGAACCGAAACATATATTCTGCAAAGTTACTAGGTCCCCTTAGAGCTTGGATAAGAAACTAATTTGATAAAAAGTGTTTCCATTTGGTTCTTTTTTTAATCTTCCGAGAAAAATCGGCAAGTCAGCCTACCATTAAGGCATTCGTCCCATTGACGTTGCCACATATCCAACACCATCTGGTTGACTGTTTTTGCAGCTGTCGAAACGAAGAGTTCGTCACCTGAAACGCGCAAGTTGTTGATACCTTTCTCGACCGAGAAACCGAACTCCGGATCTCTCCATTCGCTCTGCAAGAACGTGTGTATCCGCAGCAGACCCATACTCTATGTTTAAGAAGCGTCAGTTCCAACGGCAGCAACCGCTACAGCACCCCTTCGAGGCTGTTGGCGCGGTGCAGTACACCGAGGTAATCGATACCAGAGCTCCTCTGTGTATATGTAAAGTTCTAGGATCACTTTTGTTAGCAAAGGACACAAGATGCCTCTCAGTAGGACATAATCATGACCAGCAGACCCTTAAACAGAATTTCTCTCTTTTATTCTTCTCCAGCCCCAAACTCGGGTTGGAAATCGTCGTTATGAAAGTGAATTTTGTTACATTTACCAGGAATGTAATTAACATGATCGCGAAAATCAGGTTTTTACTAAAAATAACTCTGAGATGAGATACTTTAACCGCTGTACAAAGACCTCAAAAATGCAATACTTTCCCGGAAATATGCCTTGAGCTGATCTGAATGTATAATTCGAGCCAACCAGGACACTATTTTGGGGTGCAATAATAATCAGGCCGAATTCTTTACAAAATTGTTGTAGAATTTTTTTAAGAATGCCATGACATTCCTCAGGCAAAAGGTTCAGGTTAAAGATAGAAATTGTCTAGTTAAATTATTATTATACACTTTAATATTTTGTTTGTTATAAATCTGCTTAATATGAGTTCAAATTGAAAAAGGAATAAAATGAAAAATAGTACAACATATTAGCATATATTTATAAAAATTTGATATTTGGAAATAATAAAATTTTCAATTTTATCGTTTTAGGGATTTGACACATCATTCATGAAGACAATTTCAATATATTTGCGAACACGAGTACTTTTAAATCAAAAATTAACTGGATTTTTAAATATGTTTAAAAATAGATGCTGGTATAGATTGTGGTGCTGTCAAGTAGATTATTCCATACACTTCTGGAATTATCCGGAAGATAAAGAAAACGAAAAGGAACCATTTGAATCCGTATATTTACCAAGTTGTACTGATGTACAGCCAGTCACCATGGATATTTGCATTCGCCCTCATTCTTTTATTTTAAAATATAAGGACAATAGTAGTAATGTACTCCTATCGGCTGGTTCTCAAAAAGATATGACAAACTGGATTAATCGCTTGAGATCTTGCTTAAATTATTTTCAGGCTTGGACTCCTGATTTTTAGCCGGTTTCAGTACTTAAAATTTATAAAACAAGTTTTAAATTCTTCAAATTTATCTTAAACTGCATTTTATATGTATAGAAATAATATATTATAGCCTAAAAAAATTTGAAGTTGCAAAAAAAGTTAAAATACAGGAACGCAGTAAAATTTTTCGAATTCCAATACTAAAAATTAAATTATTTTTCCTCTAAAATAAAAATGAATAATTCTTACCTATCATTTTGCGTTTTAGCATTAAAAAAATTTTTTTATTGCAAGATAAAAAATTTTATGAATAGTTGCTTGTTAAAGTGAAAACTGCAAAACAACATAAACAATTAATATCCGGGAAAAGCTATATGAGTTGAATGGAAACATAATTAGTATTTCTGTTGTTTTAAGTTATCTGCCCATGTATATCTTATATATATATAAAATTCTTTTTTACATATTTAAACATTTTATCCTATATCGTTCCATATTGCTCGTAATGCTAAGTAATATAAGTAGTTTAGCTCTAAAAACTGGACAAGAAAATTTAACTGTATATAATTTGAGATAAATACTCTTGTTTTCCAAATAGTAAAATTCTTAAAAATACAATTGTTTTAACTTCTTAATTATTTTTTTATAACCGTGAAAGATTTGTGATCGAATAATTATAAAAGTGGAAAAAAATATTGAGAAAGTAAATAAGTGAATTAAAAAGAGGGAAGAAATTAAAGAAAAAATCAAATTTAATGCCATTTATGAATTATTTTATTATATTTATATATTTATACATTTATATATATATACACAAATATATATATATATATACATACAAATATATCAATACAACGTCAACATAATTCAATCTGGAAATTCATTCGGGCTTTATGGGAATTGGAATGTTTTTGCTTATTTTTCAGATTAATTAATGAAAAAAGCAAGAAAATTTTAAACGGGTACTATTTTAATTAGTTTCAATACATTTTTTTAGAATAGAAATAAACGTAAGAGTTAATTACACCATTTTTTAAATAACTGCTAATGATGTAAGTAAACACGCGAATGCTAAAACGGATCCACGTAATTTAACAAGCATAAAATAAAAAATTGCGAATCGGCCCGAGATATTGCTCCAGACTGAACATAACATGAAAGATATATAACCAGACATTAATTAAAGCTCAATTAATTCTAATTTTTTTTAACATTTTCATCAAATTTTCAATCCTTGACGCCTAAATTTTTACCATATACACGAATATCTTTACACGTTTCATGCACATTTCACATTATTCGATATTTAAACGAAAGGGATATGTAAATGAAATGAAAAGAATAAGGGTGATATATATTTCAACTTTCTTTTTTTTTTTTTAAATATCGAATTTTAGCAGCCAAGAAAAGAGAAACATTTTTACGAAATTTCTTTTCTCTCTTATATAAAATTGTGTGAAAAATTAGTTACAGTGCACTTTAAAAATACAACTAAATCATACGAATAATATAAAAATAGGAAAGCAGTGAAAACGATAATCAACCTTTTTTATTAAGAAAAAACTAAGTTATTAATTTCGAAACAAACAAAATTACAATTGCAACTGAATTGGAAATTTTGTCGATTTTTATTAAAAAAAAGAGAGCAGATAAGACCTAATAAGCATATATATATATATATAAAATAAACAGAGAAAAATTATTACGATTATACTTAATATTGTGCTTTCTTAGTGAAAAATTAATGTAAAGTAACGGTAAAAAACGTGTTGGATTTTTTTTTATTATTTTTAAAAACTGAGTGGTTCAATGGCTTTAAGTGGCTGGGCTTCAAGGAACTACGCGTCGGAACAATGGCACTTGGTAGCAGGTTTAAGATTAGTTTTCTAGTTAAATAAAACGATTTTTATAAATTTTTTTGCAAACAGCATGCTGTTCCTTTAAACCTTGCTTCGAAGTCTATCAGTGGTTATTCAAATGTCGTTCGCCTGGTATGGATATCTTCGTTTGAAAGAAAAAAAATAATTAAGATCTTTATTGCTTATGTAGATTTGGCAGCAATATTGTTGAATTCTGTTATGGTATGATATATAAAGTTATTGGACAAATTTAAATTCACCTCAACTGAGACATCGATAATTAAGAACAAGAAAGAAGCTTAACGCTTAAAAAACAGTCATATTCCGAATCCATTGGGAAAACCTTTCAGTTTCGGAGGCTTTTTAGGCATTCATACTTAGATTAGAAGTGTACCTAACTTATTCCAATTAAACCATACAGCCGTCCATTTCATTTCACAAGGCTTTTTAACTGCTTTTACATTTGACTTTTTACTTATTTAAAAATTTGCCCGAATGCTGTGACGCTGCGACCGCAAAAATAAATTTCAAAATTTGTTTAAAAATAAAAAAAGAAGTATTAACAACGTCTTAAGTTTTATCTGCTGACAACGGCAACCAATTATCAAACACATCAAAATCATGTTACAACAAAGAAAATTTCATTAATCATAATTTTCCAGTTATGAAAGTAAGCTTAATTATTATAATAATACGAATAAATACTTTACATTATTTTAAAGTTATTTTATAAATAAAAGCAAATTCATTGTTTTTCAAAAATGTCAATATTTAAATGAATCACACTTATTCATTTTTTTCAAATTTTTAAATTCTAATTAGATGGCTTCAAAAGAAAAAGAAAACATTTAATAGATGAATTGAATAACAATAAAATTGGGCATTTATCTTTATTTTGGAATAAGAGATTAGACCAATAAATCGTTGAATTAGATTTTTTTTCTTTTTACAACCAGAATTGTAGTTATTTCATATATATATACACATTTATTTTTTAAAACAAAATATTAAAAACTTCAATTAGCAAGAAAAGAAAGCAACATTAACTTGAGTGTTTAGCACTGAGTATCACATATAACACATCCAAATTAGCCATTCATAAACATCAATTAGGAATTGTATAATCGTATAAAAGGAAAAATAGCTTCTCAGCTATTTTCATATCGTGTTTACCAGTTTGTTATCTGGAATTTAATACAATTTTAAAATTACATTGAGTTTTTTGAGTTTTAACAACAATTTTAATGTTAATATAATTTTAAAATTACATTAAAGGTGGAAATGATAGGAAACAATTTTTGTTATCGTTAATTAAGAAAGATATGCTGCACTATGTGAAAACTACCAATCGAATTCCACATTCGATCTCTTGAAAATGATTCTGAATATTATTAATATATTATTAATAAAGCATAATCAAAACAGTTTCATAACATTTTATTTATTGTTTTTTGAAACGGGCGAAGAGCCATATAATCGAAAGCAAAAAAACTTTTTACTTTTTTCATTAAGATAACATGCTTTTATAACATTACACAAAGTAGTATTTAGAATAAAATTTTATATGCATATATATATACACACATGTATGTATCTATATATATACATGTACACATATATATATACATACACACACATTTTTATGAAAGAACAAACTGAATTTGAATAAAAAAGAAGCAGAATAAAAATAAATTTTTGAGTAACTTAGTTTGATTAGAAAAAGATTTATTTTAATTTTTTTATTTTATATACTGAACAAAGTTCACAGCATTTTCCTTCATAATGAATAATGAATTTTCTTTTACACTTTTCATTTTCGCTTTGGAAAGCGTTTGGCAAAAGTTTAAAAGAAAAAAGTATTTTATTCATACTTAAGAAGAAAAATCGACTAAAGAGATATGTACCGATTACAACAAAAACACGGCAGAACGATATTTTCCTTTCATATTAACAGGTAATAATTTTCAACATTGATTTAATAATATTAAATACAAATTCTTTTCAGATCAAAAAATCAAAACTGGAATTATCCTTTTTTTCAAATGTCAATACTTTAGAATATTTTATCGCCGATGAATTTTTTATTTTCTACCACAGCCGCAACGAGGTTTTCAGTTCGTTTCCTTTACAAAAGAAAATGCTCCGATTAGACCAAATGTATCGTTAGAATTGGATTACGGCTCTTCCCTATCAGCAATAAACGAGGTGCATTTACATGGTCAATATTCGAGATACACAGAATTGGATGCCTTCGAATGTAGTAAATGTTAATGGTGGAGGATTTCATCAGCGGATTTTCAAGATTTTTTTTAATAATATCAAAATCGTCTGATGTTATTTATAAATGTTGAAAAAAATCAGTTCAATCCGCCAGTGAAAAACACTAAAAGTAACCCGACAAAAAGTATTAATAAACTTACACTGTTCAATATTAGTATAAATTTCCCCGTTCTCATTACAGTTAGTTTTTTGCTACAGATAATTTTACAAAAAATCTCTAACATTGTTAATAAAATTTTAAGTGCTACTTAAAAACCTTCAACACATTAAAAAAGTTCTAAATTTAAGCCAAACCCGAATTGCCTGTACAAAATAAAATCAAGCACAGCCCTTTTTGATAGACCCGGAAGTTGTAATAATGTTGATATGATGTCTGTCTAAAAGGGAAAAATAATTTATCGAAGTATTTTTTTCATTGTTAATATTTCAAAAAAATACTTTAAGTTATTGTTCCCGCTTAAAAATAATACATTTTATTCGTTATGAATCTCTTTATAGATGAATGGTATAATTAAATAAATTTTAAAACAATTAATAATAATATTTTAAAATAATATTATTTTATGTTTACAACGTTGTCTTATTAAAAATATTTTTAAGTTTTTTCTCCAATTGTTAGAAGTGATTTTGTGAAACAAGCCCTCTAGATTTAGAATTTTAAACTTTTATTTAGAAATTCAATTAATAAAAATTTTTACTTCAATTTCGGATATATTAAATACATGTGAATAACTGGATTATAAGTTTAGTAAAATTTTTGCACATGATTTTTTTTCTTTTTTACATTATGAATTTAACAGCGATTTTCAAATAATTTCACTTACTTTTCTGTATTATAAATCTTATCAACAATTATTTGTTTACACATATTTTATAATCAAGAACAATTTTGTGACGAAAAACGTGATCACATATGTGTGATCCATCTAAAAAAAGGTTGGCTGCGTGTCACAGTTAATTTTCGTTCAATTTATTGTTTTTTGTTTACCATTTAATCTAAAGAAAAAAAATGTAAAGCACAAACACTGATAAACTGACTGTATTATCTTAAAATTAATTCGTTTAATAATTATGAATGTTTTCATTTTGAATCGAATGTTTGTTATGAAACATTTCATTCACTAAAAGTCATTCCTTAAAATTGATATAAAATACTGAAATTGTTCAAATTTCATAAAATAGCCAACAGGGCAACAATCACAGGCAAATACCCGAAAATCGATGATGTACAGCAGCATATTAAGATCTTGAAATAATTCATTGAAATAATGGATTGTGTTTACAAACTTTTTTTATAATGCACAAAGTCAAAATATATTAATATAATTTTCTTGTGTTGAACACTTAAATTGAAACATGTTAAATAACCGAAAATTATCCGTGATACTTGAATTTTTATTTTTGTTTAGATATATTTAAAAATTGTTAAACTTTTCTTACTGGTCCACGATTCAGTTCTAAATGTAACACATATTAATTTGCTTTAGCAATTCTTCGGATAAACATAATTTATTTTTCTCATGAAAAGAGTCAAAAAATCACGAGTAATCGGATTTTTTAGAAAATATAAAACTGTCTACATTTCAGTATAAACGAAGAAATTAATTTTATTTTTTATTTTCGTGAATGGGAGCTTTTTATTGAAAGTAATTCATTTTCATTCCAAAATTGAGGGCCTGCTAAAAATATATTTTTAATATAATTCTGCCACATTTCTTTGAAAAATAGTAATGTAAGGAGTGATTTAAGTGCAGCACATAATTTTAATTTAACGTGTTTGGCCCAAAGATTAACATTAACATCTATAATAGTAATTGTAAGGGTTTTCAAATTATTGTCATGAAAAATCTGCCAAGAAAACTTTCGGTTCTTTCGAAAATACTCGAATATGATCTCATCTCAGTTTAATCTTTCATTTCGCCATATTTTCAATAATTAATGTAAAATAAAAGAAAGCTACCAATGTTACAACTTATTATATTTAAATTGAATTGCCTACATTTCGATGCACATGAAGGAGCATGCTTTCGAATTGTTTCTAAGTCGTTTGGGCTAAAGTATTTGATCTTTATTATTATTAACCTATAAATAATGAAAATCAATTCATTTTGGAATAAAAATGCAGAACAAAGGCGAATTTATATATAATATATATATATATATATACACTCATATTTATTATACTCATATGTATATATATATACATTCATATATATCATATATATATATATACACTCATATATATATATATTATATATATATACACTCATACAAAGTCTCAGGATAAACTGAGAAACTGTTTGAAAATTTCACTCTGAAACAAAACTATTAAAAATTGTTAAGAATCGTTATTTTGAATTCTCGTTTTTTTTACAGAAAATTAATTTAAAAATTTTTAAAATTTTAAGCTTTCCATCCAAATGAAACTATAATATATAATAAATGGCAGTATTTATGTTATAGCTTTTACACGATTTTCATTTTTCTTAGTCCAAATCGCCTTCCTCAGGTGAGCTGTCGCTGCTCCGAAAGGCATCAATGAAATTGTTGCCACTGTCGACATCCTCAGCGATGAAAGTCGACAAATAGTTAAAGTCATCCGTTGGTTCTTTTACTAACTGTATAAATCGTTCGCTCTGAAAAATTCAAAAGAAACAGAGTGAGGAGAAGAAGAATGAAGAAAAGGTAGCAATTGTAATGTGACTAATTTAAATGATTTCGAGCAAAAACATGGAGAAAATGTTCAGTTTTTTTCGGAAAAACATGATCTAGGACTTTTAAAATATTTACGATTCAAAAAAAAAGGGAATTGTTTCTGCAATAACATTTTGATAATTTCTTGAAAAATTAAACATTAAATAAAAAGAAAATGCCATTTGTATTCACCACAATTTCAAGAGTTTTTACCTCTTCTTTCAGATCCTTCATTAGTCTTTTCCTGTCCAACCTCAATTCCTCAAATTCTTCTGCTTGGCGGGGATTTTTAACTCCCGATATTTCCAGCAGAGCTAAATGAGCATCTTTTTCACTAATTGCTGCTTCAATTGCTTCTCGTCTGTAAAACATTTAAATCCAATTTCGTAATTTCTTATTAAAAATCAGAATAGATACATTAAATATTTAACTTTGTATTAAAATTAAATTAAAATATATTTATATATACACAGAATCTGTACGGGAACGACATTCACCTTTCAGTAGCAGGCATGCTTGAATGGGTGGCTGTTTCTACAATTAACAACAATGGATTTATGGGCCCTTGATTGACGAAGAGGAGGAAGTGAATAAAATATAAAGAAAGTTTCACGTTTCATTTGGATGCCGATCACCGCAAACAAACTGAGACTTACTTCATCCTCGCCAAATCTTGAAGCTGCTTTTGCCTTTCAGACAAAACTTGAATTAGTTTCCTCTCCATTTTTTTAAATTTAGCTGTGAGCGGTCGGCAAATGTTACATCTTACAATGTGATCGTCCTGCAACGATGACAAACGATTTTCCAATCTCTCCACCTTTTCTGCTGCCCTTTTGCTGTTGATCTCTTGCTGCTGCAGAGCATTTTCTCTATCTGCAGTCATTCGTACGCTTTCTCTCAGTGCCTCTTCGAGCTCTTCGATTCTTTCATTTTTCATTTTCACTACATTTATAAGTTCTTCCAATTCCGCCATTCCATCGGATACGATATAACTTTGTTTCAGTTCTATTAAACTGCTTTCCAATTCTGCTATCTTAGTGTCTTTAAGGCTAAGTTGCTTTAACAATTCAACCGTTTCTAGTTTTGAATCGTTCGCTTTGACCATGTATTTCTCGTGAATTTTTTGTTCCGATTCCTTTTATATAAAAACATACATCAAAAAAAACATAAATTTTTCAAGCAGACATTTTCGTTTATCGAGTTCTTTTAAATTTTAAAGATAGATCTAAATTAGACTAATTTAAGGATTAGATTAAATTTAAAACATATTAACTTTCTGTACAAAATAAAAATTATTACATTAGAAAATTTTATATTAATAGAAAAATTAAAATAAACTTTTTAGAAAGCCTGCTGGACCAGCCTGTGTTGTGTGACAATCCCCAAATTTCAGACATGCAAGTAAGAGAGAATTTTTTTTACTAATAAATTGCAAAAACCAGTTAAAATATATATAATCGTTACAAATTAAGGATAATACCAATTTTAAGTAACTAAACTGACCTCTTGTGCTTGTTGCTGCTGCTGTTGGGCTTTGATCTTGGCTTGAGCGTTCTTCAGAGCCCTAGAAACATGAATTAATTTTTTTTTATTAAATTAAATAATTGTTATTAAATAAAACTTATTAAAAGAAAATAATAAAAAAGAGCCTCACGTCTGAAGATCATGAATTTGCTTTTCTTTCGCATTTTGTTCTTCTTGGCTCATTTGTACGAGTTTTAAAAGCCTGTCCACTTCTGCTTGCAATCTTTTGGCATTTTCTTGAGCTTGTTGCAAATCGTTCACGAGTTTTTCAATTTCCACTTGATCTATGCCACCAGAAACACCCCCCTAAAAATAATTTCGCTCTCAGATATATACATTTTGTCTAACAAAAACGGTAAAAATCACGTGAGACCCGTAATTCAGATATTTAATAATGGAACACGGCTTTTTGCGAAAAAATAATTATTTATTTGTTTAAACTGAATACAATATTTAAAATGACTCACTTATTGTTTCATCTTACCTTTCTCATCTGAGCTTCTAATTGGTCCAATTGCTCCTTACGTTTCTTCAACTGTTGATCTAAATTTGACAGAGACTTTTCTTTATCTTCCATTTGCCTTGCTTTATTATCTAATTGTTTCCTGTAATCTTCAAAACTTATTCTTTGTTGTTCCATTTGTCTTCTAGTTTCATCCAGTTGCTTTCTGAGACTATTAATTTCCTCTCCACCCGGATGAATTCCTTTCTGATTAGCCTGTTGCAGTTTCTTATTTGCTTCCATTAGTTCCATCTGCAAAAAGGTGTACATACAAAATTTAAGGTAAATTTATGAATGTTTAAGCACAAGTTTCACATAAACTCAATGCAATTGCAATAAAACTTAAATAACAGATATATGATCAGTTTCCTAAACTTTCAACTTAATTTGCGACCATAACAGAAGGACAATTTATCTTTTATTTTATCTCAGATTCAAGTAAAAAGACTTCGATTTTTAAATTTAGTCATCACTAAACATTATAAATTCATCATAGAATAAAATTTAATGCGAAATAAAGACGACACATGATGCCTTAAAAATCCTATGCTCTTATTGAAAGTGAATTTTTCTAATCATTAAGTGAAAAAGAAAAAAATTCGGTTATTCAATAAAACGTTACTAACTTCGTACAAGAAAATTTTGTAAATTTATGGAGATGGGGAAAATGCCACATAAATAGCCTTTTTGTTTATAAAATAAAAAATTCAACTTTTAGGAAACTAAATCGATAAGCTATTACCGAGAAAGAAACTACGAATATGAAAGCAGACACAAATCAAAAAGAATAAAATTGAAATTAAAAAAGTAAATTATAAATAAATATTTTAATTTTTCACTATAAATAATTTACAAATAATTTTATCTAACAAGTACATAACATAATAAAAGCACAACGAGACTAAATATTAAATATCATTTAACTACATTGATAAACGTACATAAAAGAAACAAAATAGTAAAAATTAAATCTAATAGTAAGATGAACCAGTCTTAAGCTCTGGTTTTTAGTTTTTAATGATTTCAGAAGTGTTTATAGAGATATTATTTGTTCAGGTATATCGGAAATTGGAAAGAAAAAGTTGTTTTTGTAAAAAAACTCATACAAAAGGTATAAATAATTAAAATTTTAATAAAATATGCAAAGCATGCTGTCACAATTCAATGCTACTGGACAAATTATTTATATATATAAAGATATCAATAAGCAAAGTTGGAGAAAGGCCCAATAAGAAGGTCTGTTTCCACTTTTAACACTGCAAAGTTAAATTTAATAAATTTTCATTATAAATGGGACAATAATGATTTTTGCCGGATAATTTTGTAAAAGAAAAGTGCTCTCCATTTTGTCTCATATTATTTTATATGAAAATATTAAGTTTTATTGAAAGACAGATAAAACTGCAAATCCCTGACACTTTCGTAGCTCAGAAAAGCCAGAATTTCAATAGATATTAAATTTGAGCAAGCTGATAAAATTTGTATAATGATAGGACTGTAAGTTTAAAAGAACTCTTCCAGTTAATATCTATTGGTTAGAAGTTATTACTTCTTAACCATAAATTCGATTTTTTTCTACTGGATTGTCAGAATAATTGGTTTTAGAAAAAAAATGAGCCAATAATAATAGCGGAAGAATCAGGCGTAAACAAAAAATTTTAAGAAAAATGACAGTTTGCTGCCGTATAAAGTGAATGACAAAAAATGTAATTCGTGTTAACTACAAATATAAGCATTTACGTAAAAAATCATAAAACACTCAGAGGTAGAAAATTTTTGACAGTCAAAGGAAAATAATAAGAACTGTCATAGCAATGGGCCTTCCTCCAACTAACCTGGTTCTTCTCTAGCTCCTGAACGAGCATCTCCAGTTGGGCCTGGAATCTTTCTCGCTCCACTGATCCGTTTTTGACTTCTGCCTGAGCTTTTTCCAGCTCTTTTCGTAATCTCTGAATTTCTTGATTGGCTGATGGGCCTCCTTGATTTGCTTGAGTTTCAAGCTGTTGTCGCAGTTGTTGCTGCTGTACAGACTGGTTTTGTAACTGCTTTTCCAGTGCTTGAACTTTTTTCTGCAGATCAAATGCCAATTTCTCTGATGCGTCCGCTCTCTTTTGTTCGTTTTCGACAATTTTTCTCCACTGCTCAAGTTCGGCGTCTCCCCTTGACCCGGTCTCTTGTAACCTTTTCTCCAAATTGTCAGCCCTTTGCTTTTCCTTTTCTTTTTCCTTCAAATGCGTTTGGACCTGCTGTTGCAATTTAGAAATTTCCCTCTCCCGAGCTTCAAGGGCTTCTTTCGTGCCTCTTTCATTGTTTTGTGCCACGCGTCGTTGCTCATCTTTCAATCTCCGAACTTCTTCTTTTTCTCTTTGAAGTTCCGCCTCCGACTGCTGCAATTCCTGTTGGAAATTCATTAGCATATCTTGAGATTTTTCAAGCTGTATTATTAATTGATCCCTTTCCATTTGCAATTGCTTGGTTTCTGATTCCATCTTTCCAAATTGCTGATCAAAATTCGGCGAATGCTTATGCTTGTCTACTAAAGACGCCATTTTATCGCGTTCGCGAATGGCTTGCATTAGTTGCTGTTGAAGCTCGTCTTTGTCCTGAAGAGCCATCGCCAATTCTTTTTGAAGTTTTCCAATATCACCTTGCCCATGAGCATTTCCCTCATGTCTCTTTCTCTCTTGTATTTGATCCAGTGTCCTCGTAGCCTGCTGCAATTCTAGTTTAAGAACATCCCTCTCATCCTCAACTAACTTTTTGTCTTCCGCCGTTTTACGAAGATCGACATGCAGTTTTTCCACTTTTTCATGCATTTTCGCTAATTCAGTTTTAATTCTTTCAAACTCTATGCGAGTGGCCTCATTGCTCTCTTGATATTTCGAAAGATGGGTTTGGGATTTCTCTAATTCTCTAGATAGGTTATTCGCTTCATTTTCGGCCTTTTCTTTCGCCTGATTTGTTTTTTCTAATTTTACTTT
Source organism: Ricinus marginatus (assembly GCA_028565995.1). Lineage (NCBI taxonomy): Eukaryota > Metazoa > Arthropoda > Insecta > Psocodea > Ricinidae > Ricinus > Ricinus marginatus. The sequence continues at coordinate 52,371 of JAOWBB010010248.1, forward strand.
GAGGCGTTCTATTTCCGTATTAAGTTTCTCTAAATCAGCTTTGGCGCGTTGGTTTTCTACCGGAAAACGTTCCGTTTGCGACAATTCCAATTTCAATCTTTCATTTTCCTGCTCTAACGAATCTGCTTTATACTGAAGTTTCTCGTATCGATCTTTTAATTTCTCACATTCTATATGTAATCTTTCTAGTTCTCCATATTGCTTTTCCTGACCTCCAGATAGTTTAACAACTTCACCGTGGCTAAGATCTAACTGCAGCTGAACTTCATGTAAGCGCTCTTCTAATTTCTCGTTTCCTACTAATAGCCTTTGATATTCTTGCTGTGAATTATCTAACCTCTCCCTTAATTTGTCACATTCTTGCTGCAAACGGGTATTTTCAACAGACCATTTATCATGCTCATATTGATATTTTCCTCTGGCACCCTCGGCTCTTTCCAGTTCTGCCTTGAGCTTGACTGTCTCCTGTTCAAATTTTCGGCATCTCTCAAGCTCTAACAATGCTTTATCCAACCGTTCTCTCAAACGATCGCTTTCCATTTTCTGTCTGTCATAATCTTCCTTTATTTCCTGATACTTAGCCATTCTCAGAGCATATCTTTCAGCTTCTTCTTTTAAGCCCTCGGCGTCTGTTTTATATCTGTCCAGTTCTGTTTGGACCTTCCTCGATTCCAGTTGCAACTTATCATGCTTATCATACATTTTCTCCAATTCTATCTGAAGGCGCGCTATTTCTTCTTGATTTTTTTCATTACTTGCTTGCGCCTTGCCGCTCTGAGAGTGAGCTCTCTCCAATTCAAATATTAGCCTCTCGTTATCGGCTTGAAGTTTCTCTTTCTCATTTTGTAACCTTCTCATTTCTATCTGCGTTTTTTCATAGCGCTCTCTGACCATATCCAAATCTACGTGCATTCGATCCATGTCTTCTTTAAACTTCTCTTCGTTCTCTCTCGTTCGACCCAGCTGTAAGGCGGCACGATCATACACTTCCTGCAGTCTCTGTAGTTCTTCCTGTATTTTCCTCTGATCTTCTCTTGCTTTCGTCGCAAGAAGTTGAGATTTTTCAATTTCCATTTCCAATCGGTCCCGCTCGGTTTCCTCCGCTTCCAGCTTTGTTTGCTGTCTGTATAGTTCTCCTTGCAATCTTTGACAAATAAACATAGATTTTATGCGTTACAAAGTTAAATTAAATCTTAAATTATAATATTTAATACTGAATAATTCAGGTGAATGCTGGAAAAAAAATACCTGTCATATTTTTCTAACATCCTCTCACACTCCTTGTTCGCAGCGTCCTTATCTTCCAGTGCCTTTTGCAGCACGCTCTGCTGCTTTTCCAATTTGTCCTTCAATATTTCCATTTCGGTAATTACATCGTCTCTTTCCATTTGGAGTTTCTGTTGCAAAGTCTGAGACTTTTCCCATCTCTCTTTGATCAGATCCGTTTCCGTTTGCATACTTTCCTTTTCTCTTTGCGCCTTGGCTACCTGAGCCTGCTGGAATTCGACTCTCTCTTGAAGTTTCTCAACTTGCTCTTGGAAACCGTCTCTTTCTTTCTGTAATCTAGTCATAAGTATCTGCAAGATTTAAGCAAGTGTTAAAAATTAAAAAATTATAGTGAATAACATGTAATATTTCAGCTCCCTTCAGAATTTTTTATACAATATTGTCGTTATTTTCGTACCTGAACTTTTTCATATTTATCCCTCAAGCGATCATTTTCAAGCTGAATATTTTCCCGTTCTTTCTGAAACCTCGTTGCTTGTCCCAGTGCTTTGTCAAGCTGAGACTGAATATTATCAAAATCGTAATTTTGCTTTTCCTTTTCCATTTGCAGCTTGCGATAAAAATGTTAGACTAAGAACATAAATGTATTTGGTCCAAAACCGAAAAGAAATACACTTTCAACATTTATGTACCGATTCAAAGCAATTTGTTTTAAACTTACTCTTCTAACTTCTCCGACCGATTTGTCTAAGCGTTCTTGCAATTTATCTATTTCACTCTGAGCCTTATCTAATGCATTTTGCAATTTTTCCAACTGAAGTTGCGCTTTTCCTAAAGTCGCCTGGGTACGTTCAAGTTCTTCCCTAGCTTTTTCTAAATCCGCTCCGGCCTTATCCCTTTCGGCATGGAGTCTGGTTACGGTGGCCTGAGCTCTGTCATATTCCTCCCTTAGGCTTTCTCTCTCACCTTGCGCATTTTCAAGTCTAGCTTTAAGTCTGTAGACCTCTCCTTGAGATTTTTCCAATTTTTCCTGCAGCGTGGCTGCCTCCGCATGAGCTCTTTCGTTATCTGCTTGGGTAACTCTCAATTCCGCCTGAGATCTCCTCAATTCGGCAGCAATTTTTTCTGCTTTTTCCTGAACTCTGTCGAGTTCCTGAGACGTGCTTAAAGTGCTCCTTCCGAAAGTGCTCTGAGACCGTTCCAAATCGTGTTTTAATCTTTCATTTTCCATCTCAAGTCTCGCGAGTCTCTGCTTTGCTGCTTCCCAATCGGCGCCGCTCCTACCAACTTCGCTCGCCGCTTTATCTAGTTCAGCCTTAGATTTTCCCAGTTCGGACTGAGAGCTTTCCAATTTCGCTTCGAGTCGATCCTTTTCCGCCTGAGCCCTTTCCAATCTGGCACCTAACTTTTCCACCTCGCTCTCCAAAGCATGAATTTTCATTTTATAATCGGCTATTTCTCTCTCATGGAGTTCTCTTTCTTCTTGCTTCTCCTGCTCTGCTCTATCTCTTTGCTCTCTCAACTGAGCCATTTGTTTCTCCTTATCCCCGATGGCTTCTTCAAGTGTTGTTAATGCTCCTTCCGAAGAACAGTGACTGGCTTGCATTGCCGTCAAACGTGCTCTAGCCATGTCGACTTGATTGTCTTTTTCCTTTAGCAAATCTTCTAAATTCTCAATCTGAAAATTTAAATTATTTCCCACATTCTTGATGATACCGACTAATTTCGACTAACTCTCACTACAGAATGTAATATAAAAAATTCAGATATTTTAACTATATATAAAAATTATATTATAAAGAGATCTGAAAACAAATTTGAATAAATATGAAATTGTGGAAAATAAAACAATCATAATAAATATTCATCTAAAAGAATTAAAGATCGACCATGGAACAAATATCAAAAACTGTTAAGTTTAAAAAATTAATAGCATTAATTATTTTCATAACAAAATTTCCGATATATTTTTAATTTATGTCTGCTCAATATATCTACAAAGCAGAATTCGGCACAAAAATTTATAATCTGCAAAAAACGAACGGATTCCTAAAAGTCTTATCAATTGTAATAAATATTCTCATCTGGCAATATCTAACCACCTTCTACGTAAATAACAAAGAGCCAAAAAAGACGAAGTGCAACGGTGAAGCCATTAAAAAAAATTCAAGTTTATTATTCTGCATCAATAGTGATAATTCACGTAAAGTCGGGTTAACATCAGCAAAAATAACAAATACTAGAAATCCAAGATAAAAATAACATAAAATTACAAATTATGAGTAGGTTTATTATGATCAATATGATATTTTTATAAAATGGAATTACTGATCTCTCTATCTATGCACGAACAACTGGAATATCAATTAAAATATAAAGCAATAAAACCAGTAGGGAAAAGCATTTTCCATATCAAAATTAATCTGCTGTTTTGCAACAGAGCTGGGTAGTATTTTTGACAAATGTTCATTAAATAATCCATTTAAAAAATCATACCCACCAACAAAAAATAAAAAAAGTTCGAAGGAAAATTGTCCGTAAGACACTGGTAAAATAGCAGAAAGCTTCAGGGGAACAACAAAAACCCAAGGAAAGCGAACCTTTCGCTAATTACTTAAAAAAGGGTAACCCCTCATCTTTTGGGAGATTAAGTCTCAGCCTTTTAATGCTAACTTTTTAATTGAAAGTCAGTTAATTTATATATCGTCAATAAAAAGTAATATAATATTTTTTACGGCCTGTAGCAATTATTTTTGTTTAACATTTGGCAATTTAAAACTTACCTTCAAGGTAATTGTCTGTCTTCGTTAAAGGCCAAAAAAAATTTTAATTTTATGGATTTCCATATTAATGTTAATATGCGCAAAGAGGTTTAAAATCTAGATATGCTGATCTGATCGGCTGATCAATGTTCGACTTAAGTTAAAACTCTTGTGATACTTTCTCCTTTTATGATAAAAAAATGTGTTTATAAGGGTTTTTTTTCCAAATTTTAAACTTTTACAATCATAAAGGGAATATATGACTTTCAATAATGTCGTACTTTTTTGAGGGTGACTAAAATTTCTTCCCTTTTTTAATAAAGAATCTTTTTATCAAATATGGAAAGAAAGCGAAATGTCTGAAAAAGTCAAATTCTACAAAAGTCCCGAATTGGAAAGCTTGTCAGTTGACAGAAATAGGTTATTATTTCCATTCTTAAAGGAAATTCTTCTTGAACTTTTTTTTAAATAAAATTTTTAAATTTTTTCATCCGAAGGAAATTTATTTATTAATAATAACTGAAACTTTTCTTTAGGTGACGTCTATTTATTCCTGTGAAGCAGAGTCATAAATTTTAATCGAAATCATAATTTAAATCGAATATAAAAAGGACTCCTTTTTGATTTTGATTGATTTCCTCTCTGATTTTGAAATTTTTTATGAAATTTATTTTAATTCAAATTCCCTTTCTAAAACATACTTGTTATCAAATTAAATTTTTTAATGTAATGTTTAAAAATTTTAATATGAAAGTCTGTTTTATAGTAAAATTTTTACTTTTTACTGACATAATAATGAATTTCATACTACTAGTCATCAATTTTTATTTTTCTGTTAAGTGACATTTATTAATATAATAAAGTGCCATTATTAAGTAGATGAAGCTATTTATCAAACTGATAGACTAATAATGAAATTGGATTATAGTTCCTAATGGGCACATCGGACTATTTATTATGTGATGTGGAGTAAGACACTAATTGAAGGCTAAGGAGATAACACGAATGAAGGCTGGATGAAGTTTGTACGTTCTAAAAATTTTTAGATTAACTTAAGAACGAATAAACGAAATTAAACTTTGAAGAATAACATAGCAGACATACCTTCCTCTGTAGAACATTAATTTTCCTGTCCTTGATATCCATATGATCTTTTAATTCATTAAGTTCTGTGTTCAATCGATTTTTTTCGGCAGTTGCTTGCGTTGCCGCTTGGGTTTTCTTTTCGATGGCTCGATTCTTCTCTTCTAAACGATTCCGGAGCTCTTCGACCTGTCGTTAATGATCAATATTCACAACTTCGATATTTTAATCTAACAACATTTTCCGTTAAACACTGTCCTTTTCTTTGGAAAGATGACATTCACAGCATTGCAAATGGAATGGGAACATTCTTGAGAAAGATTTTTTTTTTTTAAAGCAATCCAAGACTTATTTTATTTCTTTTTTTCCATGGATAACGTTTGCGAAATATTTTATGTTAAATATGGAAAAATGCTTCAAGCTCATTTTCTTATTATCCATGACGATTTAATGTTAATCCTTTTTGCAAAAGGGAATACAAAAATTTCAATTTGCCGATAGCACTTTTTTTTTTAAATAAATTGTAGCCGTAGTTAAAATCACTTGAAAATTCTAAAAAAGATTTAGAAACTTACACAAATTAAAAAAAAATGTATTTTTTTAATGCTTTAAATTGGAATGCTGAACTCACAAAAAAAAAGATCAACTAAATATTAAAAAAGATACAATCTCAAGCCAACATTTAAAATGAAATATGCATTAGCTAATAAAAAAAAATCAATTTCCATTTCTTGGATGAGGTCATCAACTAAATTTCTGAGTGAGAAACCGTCTAACTTAAAATCAAAAATCTCTGACAAAGGGTCTACTTTATATCAATAAACTAAACAATTTTAAATTAAATCAAAGAAAATGAAAAAATGCTTTGTTTTTCATTTTATTTTAATGTCTAATAATATTCATGGAAGACGATATTAATTTTAGTGTCGTTATAACATACATAAATAAATATTCACCAATTACAAGAAAATACCGAATTTTTTTCCAAATCATGGCTAACCTAGGTTTTTATTTAAATGTTTTCAAAAATTTTTGAATGACTAAAATACAATAAAAAAAATTTAAAAATATGATTAAATAGAAAGTTTATTTAAAAAATTTATTTAAATTTAAATGTTTTCTTCCATTTTAACTAAAAATATGAAAGTAAAAAAATTTTTTGACATTACGTCTTTATTACAGTTATCATTTTGTAAAAGATTTATATAAATCTGAGCTTAAAGTAGTAAAAAATGTAAAAAATAAAATCACTCCAAATTGCCAATAAAATGGAAATAACTGATATAATTATTTAAAGTTAAAAATATTTAATTAATGAGAATTTTTATTAAACAATGGAATTGTTTAATAAAATATTATTTCTTTTTAGGTCAAAACTATCCTAACCAACGCCAAGATGTATTCGCATGCGAAAAACTCTTCAAATAGCATTAAAATAATTTTTTGTCAAAGGAACAGGCAAAATTTTCCATAAAGCAATAGAAGAGAGCAAATTAAATTTCTAAAAGGCCAAGGATTTATACTTATTTAAATGATCCCTCGAAGATTGGACTGAATGCCTTTCCATTACATTTGAACATCATGAATAGTATTTTAATATATACTGTTTAATACATGCAACACTCACATCTGCTTGCATCATATTGTAATGCTCCTCTTTTGCGCAAAGACTTTCCTTCAAAACAGCAATATGCCTTTGATAATCTTGATGTTGTTCTTCTAATGTTTTCATCTTGGCATTCATCGCCAATATTTCTTGGTCCCGTCGTTGAATTTCTGCACGAAATTCATCCAGCTTTAGTCAAAAGAAAAAATTTAAAATTAGTCAGAACTCAAAGAACCGAAAATTAATTGTAAATGAATAATTATTACTTGATTATAATTGTAATGAGCTACAAGTAACATAGACTTTAAGCGTTGCACCACATAACACGCTATTAGGTGTAACAAATATTATTAACATATGAACGTTTTAAATTTTATAAGCGGTATCACACAAGCGAAGCAAAAGAATAAAAAACAATATCTGGCTTAATAGGAAATTGTCAGATTAAAAATCAATTTTTTACTTATTCACAAACTTAATTTCAAAAAGCGTTGTATGTCAACGGAAATCTGAAAACATTCCAATATATTTTAAAACTGTATCAACAGCGAATCAAGACAGTGAGGAAATAGCAAATTAAATAAATGTATCATTTTATTGAAAACTTTTATAATCTCAGCTTTGGTTATGAAGAAGATTCAGTAAAAAGCATGGCATATATATATGCATATAGCATATGACATGGGTTTATATATATCTTTTTCAATTAAAAAAAGTAAAATCCTATGGGCTATGTTTAATACTATGAGAAAATGAAAAATTGTTTAAAAATTTTGTCGCAGTTTAAGTAACAAAAATTATATTACCTAGCCGACTGAGTGTTTCATTAACCGGTCACAATAAATAAGTAAAGATATGATTAACGTTAACTATAGAAAAGGAATACATCAAAAGGTTAGAATTTTAAAACAATTTTAAATTTTAAAAAAGTTTCTAGAGAAGGCTTTTATGAATAGTATATTATTAAATTTTGAAAATCAACTTTAGAATGATATAAATATAGTTGATAATTTATTTAACCGTAAGCTATTGTAATCTAAAACAAATTTATGTTACAATTTAGTCTAAATGCACATAATTATCATGCCATTTAAAGCACTTTCACAGATCAATAACTTCATTTATTGCTAGTTCCCTAAATTATTTTTATTTTCTTTGCATTTCTGTGAATTTCCAATTTTTCATATATAAAATGAAATTTTATGGAATGATAATACCATGGTTTAATATTTAATCCGAAACTTTTCAGATTTTATAATTGGATCCACATGGAATGGAGCAATAATTTACATTGATAGAAACGCTCCATTGGATTTCACTGAATCACTGTAAGTCTTGAAAAGATCTAAAATTTCAATAATTAATTTCATTCCTAAGTTAAAATATATAATTTGCATAAATCTATTTAGTATGATTGATTTTTCTCTAACAGAATTAATTCATATAAATGGAAATTTAAAAAGATTTATGTAAAAATTGGAAATCGATTTCATTCTTTATCAAAAAAAATTCTTTTGGATCCACATGGAATGGAGCGACAATTTACATTGACAGAAACGCTCCATTGGATTTCATTGAATCTGTAAATAAATCAGGCATCTCTTTAAATTATATATATGAAATTTAGCTATATAAATGATCAATATAATCTGGGATAGGTTTTAGTAATATAATCCGCGAATTAATATTAGGCCTATAGGTTTTTCATTTCACATTTACATAAATGAGAAATTAAAAAGCAAATATGAATTAATAAACAGTTTTGTAGGAAAAAATAAGAAAAAAATTTTTTATTAACAAAAAAATTTACAGGAAAAATTAATCTAAAACTAGGAGAAATACTTTTACTATTAGAAATGCAACGATTTGATTGCTTCTATAGTTCAGCTTTATTTAATTTGTTAGTCAGAAATACATTATAAAGCTAACATACCCGTAGAAACCCTTCAGGTTAAATTTAATGAAATTAGGCGGTTCGAAAAGGAGACTAATCAATTATGAAACTTAATATGGGGAATATCAAGGCAACTGTGTATTACTATTTCTAAAGTTTCGATTGAATGTCGAATGCTTGAAACTTTGATATCTCTAAGTCGATGAAAGCTTTCTAATGAAATTCCTAATTTTTATTTAATATGCTTTTTGCTGCACATTTATGCAGAATTTTTATTTAAAATTTTTAATCTAATATAGAATTCATTAGGTTAGTTTCAGGTATTTGCTTTGTTTTTTTGTTACACCTATTGCTTTGAGATAATATTCAAAATATTAAGTAATCTTTGTAGGGCAGTATTTAAAGGCAGAAACTTGAGAACAAGAGTACCAAGACCACCTCACATTTCTTAGTTTAGCTTCCTATTTAAAACTTGATAGAAATAATTGAGAAAAAATCGTTATTACGACGGACCTTATGCATAATAAAAAAAATATATCAATTGGCTTCAAATATTCACGAGTTGCCCTTGCATACAAACTAACGAAAAGGTTTGAATATCTATTCTAGATACTAATCGAGAGATCCTGAAAATATTTCTTTCCGATTACAAAATGGAAGAAATGAAAAAATTTATTTTATCAAAATTAGATGGAATTTATTTTTAACATCTGACATTCCAGCCTTAGCCATTAATTACTTCATGTAGAGATTAATAAAAAGGTCCACAAACATCTATATTCGATTATTAAAAAAAATTTTCTGTCAATAATTCACTGTTTACAAATGAAATAAATTATTATATGGAATAATTTAAACAAACCTATAAATAAAGTTCTCAGCTAAATCTATGAAGTCGTATGCAATTATAATTAATGTAAAAACTCTAGGAGGCTTGAAACTTTGTTTAGACAGAAACTGACTTATGATACTAATTAATTTAACTTCGATTCGAAAATATGATTAAAAAGCTGGAAAAAATGGACTAAAATTTACTGGGTTTTAATATCATTCCAAAGTAAGGAAATTAAAAAGGTGCAAATTATTTTGCCATTACAGATAGAAACTTTAAAAAGCTGTAAACTTACAGAATAAATCAAACTTTCTTTCGGAAAGATTTTGATGAATTCTTGTACTTTTGTAAGAAAACATTGAAAAGTGACCTAATGTTAACAAGAACGCATGCAAACATAGTAATAAAACATGCAATGTAAAAGAAAAAAACAGAAAAAGAAAAATAATAAAAAATAAATAAATATAACAGATACAAAAGCACCATCGCCGTAATTTAAATAACAATAAAATACAATTTTTTAAAACTAATATCACATACATATTAAATTTAAAACTTATTTTTATTTTAAATTTAAGTTCATTAATAAAAAAATCTATTATTCGACGCAAATATCCATAGCTTTTTTTTTCTTTAGTAATTAGTCTTTTAACATATAAATTATTTACAAAAGCATATAATGACGAAATAGTTCAAAATCATTTTTTAGTTAATGAACCAGTCAAAAATTAAAATATGTAATTTTTACTGTAAAATATTGTAATTTTTTTTTTTTCAGTCTTGGATATATGTTTATTTCTGCCTATAAATTGTGGCGTGTCGTCGATGAAATGGAAATTTATAAAAATACATAAAAATTTGAATTTTACTTGAGTCTATTTATATTTTACATTAATTCGTTTTTGTAATTATACTCGAATATTATCTTAAAAAATAATTATAAAAAATATTTACTAATGGCCTTAAGTTTCAAACTCAAATAAATTATTTTTAAAAGATTCATCGGAAATCAAATTTAAAATTTGAAATATATATATTAATTTTCAATTCTTTCTCAAATTCATCGTTAACTAAGGACTTGGTTTGAAATAAACAAATTTTTAAATTTGTAAATTTCTGAATCTTTAAAAGTAATTCAAATTAAAAAAATATATATTAAAATCAAATGGTCCCTAATAAAATTTTAATATATGTTCTAATTTCTTTCAATATTAGACCAATTTATCGCTAACTATGTAAGTTATCCCTATAGAGGCAATTACATCAGCGAGTAATTAACAGATCAACATAAACAGTAAAGTTAAAAATAAAAAGTAAAGATGGAACAAAATTATCAGAAAAATATAATATCATGAATATCATTCACACTATATTCTAGAACAAATTATCGAGAAAATGAAAAATATTTAAGCAAAATAAAAGTTCATTACGTCTGATTTATGGAAAACCGACAGATAAATTAAAAGAAAGGCATGATTAAGGATGGAATGGCAAAGGTGAAACCGAGCTGACCGTAATTAATGATTCAGAGTTTATCTGAACCGGTGGATTTTCATCTGTGTATTCATCTAACGAGAAATGATGGAGTTCACTGAGTGACATGACGGATATTACTAAAAATTCTCGTTTCATAAAATGTAGTGTTTATTTAAACTTCTCGCTTGAGCAAACGAATGAAATATTTAATAAATGTATGACAAAATTATCTAGTTGAACATATCTGTTAAAAATTTCTATACAACCATGCAAATGTTCACAAACTGTGTAAAATAAATAAGAAAAGAGAAAAAGAGGTTTAGGAAAAAGCTGTGCTGAGACCAACGGTTATAAATTTTTTACACCAAAAACGGTCACACGGTATTTAATTTTCAACTTGAGCTTAGAATTTTTGGCAGAGAACTGTCCAGTATAAAGAATATTAAAGTATCTTACATAAATCTTGATTGGTCAAAAAAATGAGAATGCTTTGGTGTACCAAATGTATCATGCTAATGTTACATTTTATTTCTCTCCTCCGTTACTACTATATGACTCACCCTTACATGACTGAAAACCAGCATTAAAATGCGGATGAAAATTAAATAACAGAAATGTGGAATATAAAATTTAAAAATATACAGTGGATGGAAGTTAAAATATTAACAACTACAGCAAATATTAACTGCGTTTAAAGCGTTTTGTTAATTCACTGATATTAGTTATCTGTATTTCTTAAATAATATTTATGAAGTGAAATCTACTATGACCAAAATTATTTTTGAAAAAGTAAGATAAAAGAAAATAAAGAGGCAAATGATTTTAGTTAAAAAATTAAAATCATTTTTTAAGAACATTCTTGCCAAAAATATAGACAATGTATAATTTGTAATTTTTGGCTGTCTTCACTAGGTAAAGCATTATTACCAACACGTAATATTATTCATTTGATCCAAATTATTGTTTTTTAGATTAAGGAGATTAACATGAGCTGAATTTAATAAATCCGAATATTAAATTTTTACTTAGTCATATTTTCATTTAATTTAAAACGATCTCATAGTATATCTTTTCAATAACAGTAACTTTCTCAAAATAACAAATACATATATATAATTTAATACAGATAAATAAAATATGTTTAAACAATAAATTAAATTTTTTATGTATTATAGACAAATAAAAGTTAATGAAAATTTAACCTAATAATTTTCTAAATTGCACCTAAATTAAACTATTAAAAATACTACCAATAATAGGACTTTACATTTTTTCATAATACTACAATTTGACATTTATCCACTTTCCACTTTTTGGATAATACATTTAAATATCGTCAAAGAATTTATATTTAGTATTTTATAAAAAAATTTCATTTTAAATTTAATCATTTTTTGGTTAAGCACTTAAAGAGAAACCAAAGTACTGTTAAGAATTTGAAAGCTAACATTGAATGTCAACTGAAATACATATAATACTTGTTCATATTTATGAAATTTCGTTCTTACTGAACTGACTACAATAATGAGAAAGTATAAGTAACTGCATACGAAATATCATTTGAGATAAAGAAAAGTTTTAAATAAAACATAATTGTAAGTTAATAAAGAGGAATCTACGATTTCGAGAAAATTTGACATAATCACACTATTATTTACTCAAAACTTTGATATTTAAGAGAATAGTGACTAACAATAAGAAGGCTTGCTCTCTTCATTTTAAGACAAAATGTCTGTGAACATCACAAAATTTACATTTTACAAAACTGGATATAGCATTGAAAAGAAAATAGTAAAGCCTTTAAATGTTAAATTAAAAATCAATCTGTAACAAAAAGTGAAAATAATGATGCATCACTTTATGTACATGTTTCAAAAGAAATAATTTTCGAGATGACCCGAAAGTCGAAATAAACTGATTTTCCTCAAATATCCTTTTTCATTGAGCAATCAATCTACATGAAATTACAATTGAAATAACAAAATGTTTATTGCATGTGATAACCTACTATGGCAAAAATATCCAAAATGAGTTGATTTTGCAAAAGAAATAAGAAATCCTGTGGTTTAATTTAGCTTCTTTAAAAAAATTTCTTATATTTCGCAAATAGGGCGAAAAGTAAAAATGGGAAGTGTTTTATGAACACAAAAAATGTGATGACAAATGCAAGAAAAATTTGATTTCGAATTTCTATCAAACTATACTTCAAAGAAAATTATGCTTAACATAAACTTCGACTGCCCATTATGCGATACTTATAAATATTTGGACAGAAGAGAAAATATTCCAGACTTTAATAATATTGAACTCAAATCCCAGCTAATAACAAAAATAGTTATTTATGGATGTTGTTACTTTCCAGAACTTGGATCTGAAAGGTCATACATTTTAAAGATATTTTTAATCCATAATTCCATTCTCAAAAAAAACATGTTTTGCTTTTACGTGAGTATGTTGCCAAAACCGTCCTCAGAATGATATTCAAAAAAATATTCCTACGTAATCATAAACTTGTATAAAAGTTATAAAAGTTAAAAAAATATATCGAATTTTGAATAAAATTACATGGAATATGCCCTGTATGAGAAATTAATAATATAAAATATGCAATTTTTTTAGTAGGAGATGCACATACTTGAAAATAATTTTAAAAATCCGAGGTCAAAATCAAGATGTTTTTCGCAATATGTGGAATCAGCACATAATCGCATTACTGCCTGAAAAACTAAATTAATATCTTTCATTGTGTTTTAATGAAATCTAATAAAAAATAATTGAAACATTTAAAATTTAATCGTGAAAGTGTTGAAACGATAGTTAAGATTGCCATGACTTATATTCATCAACTTATTCCATGAAATAATCAAAATGTCACAATAAACTTTAGAGAAAAGCTAAAATTTATCCAGTGAAGTTTCTTCATTATAAATTTATTTTTTTTTAAGATAAGATGAAGCCTTCATTATCTAAACTGAATAATGAAGATATTAGAAATTGTGTTATGATGTCCGAAAAAAACCGTATCGTGAATCCTTCCCAATCCTTTTCGAGCCTTGAAGCTTTTTCTCAAGGTTTGGTATTTTAACAACTTTTAGTTTCACTGAGCAGATTTACTACTTTAATCTGAAGAACTTTAAGAATTTAATTGTTTTAATTAATTTTTATTAATTTTTGATCGCAAGACAAAAAAAAGGATTAGAATTTTTTCACATTTTAAAGCAAAGTTCAAAAACAAATGGCACATCAGAGACGTTAATGTATACTAATGTATATTTCAGATCGAATTATCTACTTCAAAGCATCCCAAAGCTTAAATTCTAACCTTATCATCATGTGATCCAATCTAATAAATATCAGTTAGAAAAAAATTTATATTGTTGGAAAACAATACGATTTAAAAATTAAAATTACTGAATTTCAATTTTCTTAAAATTAATCCTAATTTTTTTCTCATATACTTTTAATCATGCGGATCCTTTCAGACATGAATGTAAAATAAAGGAAATGATCAAACCGCATAACAAATTATATCCCAACCTATATACAATCTCCGTTGCATGGTAAAACGAACTTCCGCAATTTTCTGAATAAACTGTAATTCTTTATAAAAGTTTTATATATAGTATTGTACAACATGAAAGTGAAATCTATAAGATATGGGCAAACATGAGTAAAAACTCATTTTGACGCTGAAAAAAAATTTATTTGTCTGGATTTTAAGATCGTGGAAATGACAGGCAGCACTCATTATTCTGACTTTTTACAATTATATGCAGAGAATGTACTGATTTTTTTTTAAATGTTAAGTAAAATTTTCAAACTTTTTGGTTTACAGGCCAAAATTGAAAAATTCTACGTATTTCAAACAGATACGGCTCTTTCAATGTTTTTCTTTTTTGCACTTATACTTCAAAATATAAAAAAAAATAAATATAAACCAACGATTTATTATCCAGTCAATCGTCCACCTACTGACTGACCTTAGTTCAACAAAAAAATAAATAGATTCTAAAAAACCACGGTGACATCAAAATGTCATTTTTTGCTTAGCAGCACAAATATCAAGTAATGAATAATTGTGTTGAACTTTTGTATTATTTTTTACAAGCCGTCAGAAGGTAGTGAAATATCATTATAATTGAAGTTTTTAATAATTGCTAAAGCAGAAAGATTTTAAAAGTTAAGTACAATACGTAAAAGGTTCTTTTACAAAACTGGAAGGTATGATATCTTTTTATTTTCATTGATATATTTCAAATCAAACTTTTAAAGATGGCAAAAATTGAAAAGTAAACTTACCACTGATGGGTCGATGTTTTAGCCATAAACATGAAGTTTCAATCAATTGAAAAAACAAGTGAGGAAACTAAATATTTTTTATACAAATAATAAGAAATATGATCAATCAAAGCAAACCTAAATTCTTATGGAACTAATTATTTAAATATTAATACATATTGCAAATGTCAGTCTTACTCTTTTAGACTTCACCTTAATAAAGGTTAAAAATTTAATCAGTAATTTCTAACTCATAATTTATGCATATTAATGCTTGAAAAAGAACGATATCTTAAATTTTGAGTCATTTTTTTGTTTATTGTTTGTTTTTTTTACTTTTCATACCACATAAAAGTATCTACTTGCAATTTTAGAAATATCTTCTCACAATTAACACTCAGATAGCAAAATTTTAACTATAATAATTAATTTTAAATTCCAGATTCGTATGAAATTATCCAAATTAAAAAAAAATATTTAGTATATTAGTTTTTTTTGGTTTAAGTAGATTTATTAAATAAAAGAATGAGAGAGCCCAATTTTAAAAAATTACTAAAAAAGAAATGCATAGTACACCATACGTCATATGGCTTTTTTATTAGATAATAAGATTATCAATAAGGAAAACTCCGAAAAAACAATTTATTTATTTTCTTTAATTAATAAGGATTAAATTCTATTTTTATATGAGTCTTAAACTAGGAGGATACAAACTTTAATTTTCTATATATTACTTTCTATTATATCCTTATAATAATATTTATTCTTATTTTCTTATTTTTACAGTTATTGAAAAGTTTTAATCTAACTTTGTTTTAAAGTATGTTAGAAAATCTATCGATACTTATCTTTTTGCTAAAATATAAGAATTTGTAATTATCAATTTTAAGATTTCTACATCATATTTGGTATATATTCGGCAAAAACATTTATGCTATTAAAAACCATATTTTTTTAAGGTATGTCTTAATTCAAAACTTTTTTTAAAATAAGTTTTCTGATTCCCATTAAATATGTCTGATTTATTACAGTGAATCAGACTTATTTTAGGCAAATTAATAAATAATTTATGTAAATAATACAAGTAATTTTATATTTAATAAATATTTTTGAAAATAATTTTCTGTCAATTGCAAAATTTCACGAGATCACATTAAAATAAGAGATCAATTCCATTCGTAAAAATTAATTTTAAGACAATGTTTAATGAAATAAATTTTGAATATTGATCAATCTTGTATCACATATCAATATAAAGTAAAAGAATTAAAAATTATTTAATTAATTTTATTATTAGGAAATTTAAAAAAATGAATATGACTCATGGATATTGTATTACAAGTAGGTGAAGACTTTAATAATAAATTCATTGAATTTTTTAAGTCACTTAATAAAAACTGACATTTAAAATTAAATAGTAAAATAATTTTATCACGATATGAATACTTTTACAAGCCTTAATTCATAATATAAAAAACCGTCAATTTTTTAATATATTTAACACAAAATTTATTTCATCGTATTTATTTGCCTGAACTATAAAGATGGATATAATCATTATTTATATAATTTTTGAATCAAAATATAAAACAAATTTTTTGGTGTATAAGTTTCTACATTAATGTTGAAAGCGATACAAAATGTGAAGCAACAGTAATCAAAACATTCATTTCTTAAAGTAATATTTAAGATCCTACAAATATATTTTATACTAAAAAAAATTATGAAAACTCCTATTTAGTGGTATGAGAATTTTAATTACATTTCCATATCAATTAAATCAGTTTTATATAAAATTCAGCACATGCTCCTTGCTTTAATTTTAAGTGATTTAAAAAAATTCCTTATTTTTATTGATATTTTTTTTACACAATGAAAAATCATAAATTAAATACAATTAAAATATTTTTTACAAATTAAGCAATAAAATAGGAGTATAAAAAATTATGCTATGATCTGAAATATAATTATCTTAAATGAACAAATATATCGATTTAAAATATTTTTTGATTTATTTAATTTTCCGTAAATCCAAATATTTTAGCCAAATATGAATCAAATGAATTTCAGTGTTGTATATAAACAAACATTCTCAATTTGGAATTATGAAAACGAATAACTTTGAATACCATTAATCAATGAGCACATGATCGGAAGTAAAGAATCTACTCTTCAAAATGGACATTTTGCGGCGAACAGTGGGATTGCAAAAATAAAAAAGAAAACGGAGAGATAGACCAAAAAAAAATCAGACATAATGAGAAAAGAAACACAGAAATTTAGAGAAATTAATTAAGAACGTAATAATAATAATACATTTATTGCTTATATATTATATATATATGTATTAATATATATTATGAGGGATGAAAGCGTTTACTCACTCTCTTTGATTTATTCAGTTCCTGTTTCCGATTCCGGACGACGGATTCTAAATGTCGTACGACATTGTCAGTCTCAGCAACCTTGGTCTGGAAGGACTCTAAATCACACGCCTCTAAATTTTTTTCACCTAAGAAAATTCAAGTAAGAGTAAAGGCACGGATAGGGCCTTAACAAGGCTTATTAGGGATGTTCTCGTTTTATCCCTGGGCTACAACCCTTCGGAATTGAAAAACGAGAACGTAAACAAAGGCTTCACGCGATTCGCAATATTCATGTAAACTGTCGTTCCAATACTTATTATCATGTTATTAATTATAAATCAAATGAAATACCATGCGCGTGAAACCTTTTCATATTATAACGTCAAAGAAAGGCTTACAAATAATCCTTCGCGCTAGTGTTCTGTTAAAATATTAGTCCTTCCCCCCCCCCCCCAAAAAAAAAAAGAAAAATAAAATGAATTATACCACTCTGATAACTATTATTTGTATCAAATGTTATTTAAATTTATTTTAATGTCAAAAAAAATAAATAATTTATATGGCACGGAAAACGCATGACCCAATTCCTTCTTATTGATCATTGCTCTAGAGTTGCTTGTATCAAAATCCCGATACGGTCTGATACAGCTTGTCTGAAAAAGAACTTTAGAAAGGGATAAAATCACATAAAATTTCTTTTAAGATCGGATGAAATCAATTTTTTTTAACGATACTCAAAATAATTTAAAAATATATATTGCCGTAAATATTATAAATATTGCTTTTCAGAAAAATAGACAGTAAAACTACCTTTTTTGGGAAACATTTTAAATAAGAATATTATATATTTCAATGTAAAAAGCTACTTTTAGCAAATATAAATGGTTGCACAGCGTTTTTGATTGATTTATTAAAATTTCATTTCATGTGCGTCGGCTAATCATTGTTTTAAAAATTATATTGCGTTTATAGCTTTCCCTAAAGGATTTTTAATATGCATTATCTCATATGTTTAATATATTAACATTAACTAAAAATTTCTTACTATGAGCAAAGTATGATCGATTTAGTAAGAAACACAGCGAAGAAAACGAAAATCAACTATATCTAAAAGAATAGTTATGTAAAAAACTGAGTAAAATTTCGATATATTTGCTTGAGTATACTAATTTCTACTAAATTCTTGGAAATTATTTAATTTAATATCGAAACTTTTTTCAGCCTTTAATATTCCAATTAAAAATACAATTAAAATATTAAATATCAAATATGCAAACCAAATTAGGATTTTATATTATCTGCGAAATCTTGCCATATGATTTATTCATATCATTTAATTGAAAAATAAGATTTAGGACTTTAGAGTTTATTGTAGAATTTTTTAAGTTTTTACTGTAGTTCTAATTTATAAATTTTCTAATATTATAATTCGTAAAGTAAAAAAATCGACTTTTATTTATTTCAATAAATCTAACACTATTTAAAAAGCCGAAATCTGTCATTAAACACATATTGAATGAATTTTATTTTTAGAATAAATTAACTTCTACTGTTATATTTTTCAAATGCGGCTGAAGATATCTTTTTAAAGCTCAAATATGATATGTTAAATGACATTTTGGCGTAAAGGAAAAACTTAAGAGCTAAATTTCAAAATAATATAAATTGTTATAAATATAAGTGCCAATTGAATTCACATACTAATGAAAATTAGGGCTTAATGAGTTCAGTTCTTGAAGGATGCTAAATACATATTTTTATTGTGCTTCATGAAAAAAATTTATTTTACTGAATATTATAAAAAGAGAATATCAAAGATATCGTATAAGAAGTTAGGTACTTAATAAGTGAACACAATTAATGTATATGTTATATACCGATTTTTACAAAAGTAACGTCTTCCAAAGAGAAATTTTATAGAATTAAGCAATGGAAAATGTTGATTAAGCAAGAAAAACAATGCCTTACTTGCATGATACACGTTTGATTAAAAACTTAGTTTCAGAAAGTCAATCATCTGACCAATGATGGAAAAAATTATTATTAATAAATTATATTTTGGGGCGAACTTAAAAGAATAGGACCGAAATTAAACTGCTTGGACAGATAATAAATTTTTTAAAGAAAGCGATAAGACAGCAAATTATGTGAAATATATTTTCATATAAAAAAAGCAGTAAAACATAAAATACCATATTTTAATCGTGTATAAGTTATTGTTCCCCTACTGAAGTACGATCAACTACAATTTAACAGACTAAATTGTCTGATAAAATATTTCTTTTATAAATCATACCAATAATCGTCCCTTTGGTTACATTATTATTTTATTCAGCGAGATGAATTTCGATAATTTTATAGATACGTTAACTTATAAAGAGCAAACATTTATCAATCCTGAACTTCTTTTCGCTTTTTTGGCTTACAAGAATTATAACATTGACGAGAATCGAGACATCTGAAACACTTTTATACTATGCCATTCATAAATGATTTCATACATTAATAATATTATTGTCCAAAATCACTTTCTAAATAACAAGCGGCGATGGTGCTTAGAGAAAAATATAATTGCGAATTATTTCTCCGTTAAAAATTTGATGTGCAGAATTAATTTAAATAATTCAAATTCATATGTGTTAACAAGTTTTTACAATCATAAAAAATTAATCTTTAAAAAATGAAACTTTAAAGAATAAATATTTTTCAAAAAATTACAATTAATATTTTTGAAAATAATATTTTAATAAAACGGTGATAATAATCCGCAATTAACTTCTATCTAAAAATCCAAGAGAACTGATTAATCTATAAATCTCCACCTGTTTTTGTGCCATCGTCTGCATTTGTTGGAACATTAGTCTTTCTTCCTCCTTTCCTAAAAGAGAAGTGATCATTTTTTTTTCTTTTTGACAAGTATGGAAAATGAATTATAATTTTATAAGATATCCCATTCAAAAAGTAAATACTCTTTAACAACAGAGAGCATCAATAAATGTCAAACATATACAATGCCAATATCTCAAGCAAAATCAATTTATCAATTACATATGCGAAGCCTGAATATATTTTGTTTGATAATAAACGCTTCGCCTGAAAACTATAACTAAAAGAGCTTATTTGCAATGCAACAATAATGTTAAAATTGCACATATGCACCTGGACCTAGACAGGAATTAGAGACTAAATGACTAAAAATCACAATAAAAATCAAATGCAAAAGACTAAAGTGAAACCAAAAAAGTCTTGGATTTCTTCATAATTTTTAAAACAAACTCATTTAATTTTTAATATTCTTAGTATCAGAAAAAGACAATATATAAATATTTAAATTTTCCGTATCCCTTTCTATATACAATTATTTTAGAATTTTATCAAATAATAGATCATATGATTACTTTGGTAATTTTGTAATGATTATCTTACTCATAATGAGAAATTTTCATAAACTACAATATAATATAAAAATACAGAAAAAGTGAAAAATTGTAAATTTTTTCGAGATAAGTATATTCAATATCCTCGGCCATTAATATTAAAGAACTGAATGTTAGACTATAAATTTTTCGTTTAAAACGAGCTAATATTCCAATATTTTTTATTAGCATCAAATAAATTTGATTTAATAAATATAATAAGATCTAAGAAGCAATATTCATCAACGAATTATGATCACTAATGAAACCTACAAAAATTAAAGACTTTGTAAAAAGATCGAAATTTCAAATATTTTAACATTACAAAATTGTTTTTCAAATTTAGTGACTTAAAAATAAAATGATTTTTTCCCTTTTATTGAGAAACTTCATTGATAAAAAAAAAAAGGCGTGATTAGATTTCATTCTACTCAAAGGGCTTTCAAAAAACCGACTTTTTGAGAACTTTTTTTACACAATAACCTAGCAAAGAGCTACAGACACAAAAATGATAGAAATATATTCAAGGAACATAAAAAATTTGTTTAAAGCCTTTTCCACACAAATATTTCTTTTTATACTTTAAAAAAAATAAATATTTGCTGAGTCTACAAAATTATAGTTTTATAATTTATAAAACTATATTCTTTTCATAATTGTAATAAGTGTCAATACTTGGCATTTACTTAAAAATTGGAATTTTATTATAGCAATCTCAAAGTTGAAAATAAAATAGTTTTTCTCTAAACCACTCCAGTCTCAAATAATAAAAATTTTAAATTCTCTGAACACAAAATTTAGTTTTCAGGTATATGTAATGTAAAATGCTAGTAAGGCTTTCAAATAATAAACACTGCGAACTGCAATATCAATTGCTGTATGAAATATTAATTAATGAAAAGTTAAAATAAGACCATAATAATTTGAATTATTTTATTAAAATCGTATCATGAAATTATATGATTAATGTAAGATACATTATTAATTAATTAACCAATTATTTTATATTTAAAGTTTTGACTATCAAAAAAAATATTAATCAAATTCCTGTATAAAAAATATAAATTAAGATCCTACATTTTTCATCTTTAAAGCAAAATTTAATTTTGTATTCATTGAAAATAACTCATAAACTACTCATATAATAAACAAAGCAGCATAACTCAAGAATAAAATTTCATCAGTAAAAGGCATTTAGCTAAAATCTGTTTACATTAACTTATAAACCGCGTAAAAAAATGACAAGCTGATCATTTTGAAGAAAAATACCTCAAATGGCTAAGAAAAAATTTTAAAAATTAAGAAAAGAAATAATCATGAAAAACCCGAAACTAAAAACTAAAAAGAAAATGCTCCTTTAAACTGATAGCTTTATAGAAATCTCTATTTATAACCTGTAATCTCGAAATGGAGAAATAACTCTCACCGGGTAATATATAATTACAAATTTTTAAATACTATAAATCTGAGGAGCACTTTCTTATCTACGATAAACTTACCTATACCTTTAGCTTGCAGCATTTCTAGAAGCTTCTTTATGCTTTCGTCTCTAGCTTGAAGGGTTTGCTTCTGCGTTTCTATTCTTAATTCTAATTCCTAAAAAAAAGAAGAATCAAACATTTGCATTTTTTAAAATTTTAAAAATAGGCAGTTGTAAGCTAAGAAGCTTTAACTGATAAGAATTTAATCAAAAAGGGGAAAAATATGTTTGTGGCAAATTTGATATTTAAACTCTTACTTATATCACAGTAAAATAAATCTAGGTAAAAATTTTTTATAAAATTTAGACTCTGTCAAAATGTATTAGGTGCAAATATATATGTTAAAAATGAGTAATACGAGACAGAAATGAGGACGGACGACAGATTATAATTATGTAAAATTGTATAATATGGTATTTAAATCAAAATAAATACCGCGTTGAATAAAAACTCTACGAAAAAAAGACTTTACCACAAGCAGTTTACCTTTACTAAGACTACAAAACAAAAAAAAGCAAAGATGTAGTTTTCCTGAGAATAAAAAACTTTTCAACCAAAAACATTTTTACAGAGTTGAAGTAAAACAAAATATTTGAGAAGTAAACGAAACAGTAGGGCGTAAACCTATTTCAAATATAAAATTTCATATTTTATTTGAAATTTGATGGAAAGAACGGAAACTAAAAGCCATCAAAATTTAAACGGTGTAACTTCACGTAAGACGATCAAAAGGCAATATTTCAGGAATTTTATTTAAATGTATTAAATTGCAAATACTTAAAAAATTATTAATCCTTACTACTTTTCAGTAAAGCATTGGTTTTATAATGGAAAGTTTATACCTAGCTTAAGGCAAAATGTGATGATATGAAAGGTTTCATAATTTTAATATATATAATTATATGAAATACATAACAAGTTTTTGTCTTTTATAAATATTACCATGATTAACTGTGACTAGTCTTCAATGTACAGAAATTTTGAACAAAATTAATGACAAAAGAATTTTAAATGAAAAACTTTCATGATATGAAAGTTATGAATTTTGACGAAAAAACTAATTCAAATGCAATGAATTATATACATTTTTGTAATTTTCAATCATATTTGAAAAAAAAATAAATAAGGAATATTTTCGAAATGTAACAAATTAAACTGAGTTAATTTTGAATGGTAAACTTAAATTAAAACAACTAGTGAAGAAATATTGGTTCTAACCTGAGTATTAGAGAAAATATTATAAGACATTTATAGATAGAAATGTTTCATATTCATTAATGGCTGATTTATTTCCTGTTCCTCACTATATTCACAAAAAAATTTGTAGAAAGAAATTATTAGTAATAATGGGAAACGAATAAACATCCAAAGGATAAACTAACAAACAGCATAACTGAACCCAAAAATAATTGGTAGAGAATCGGCTAAAGTTACTATAGATTTTTGAATCCTCGTTTATATAAAAACAGTTAAAAATATATTGAATAAAACTTTTCAAACTCATTATATTAGACCAAAAAAACTAGTTAAAGCAACAAAATTGAATGTAAGAGGAAAGAACAGGATATTGCCTTATTTCCAAAGAAAGAAAAAATAAATTGAATAAGGATTGCATTAAACTAGAAGAGTTTCAATGTTAAATATTTGATGCTTAATAATATATTTTACATTTTTGAAATTATTTTACCATTTTAATTTCTCAATGAATAAATATTGATTAAATAAATCGAACATTTGTCTTATATTCATAGTTTTTAAAGCAATATTTTCCATAAAATTTTTCTTAGACATACAAAATGAATCTCATTTTGAAATTTATGTTATTATAAATGTATTATAATTAGAATTTTGGCATTATTAACACTTTTATTACTAAGAAATATCAGGAATCAAGATCACAACGGAATTTTGTAAATTTCCAAAAAAATAATGGATAACATGAAAATTATTAAAAAATCTACATTAATAAATTATAAAATGCAAATTTAATTTTCTTTTCTTAAATTTTTTTCATGTAAAATAAATATAATTTGATCCAATATTTAAAAAAATAAAATGAAAAAATCGTCGATTAAACGAGTCATAAAATAATACTTTATGAAACTTAATTTTTAAAAATGCAAATTTAGAATTGATAACATTTTACTGTATAATACCATTAATGTACTGAAAATTGTGAGGGCATTATTAGTATCTATAAAACTCTATTATGTATTACATTACTTGCTCTTAAGTTATTTAAATTCCAAAAATAAAAACACTAAAAAAATATGAAGAGTATTAGTAATGAACAAAAATTGAAATAAAAATTTCTTTATTTTCGAAGAAGAAAAAAAATTATGAGAAAATAAAATGTTTTGTATAAATATTTCACAACGTAAAAGTCTGAAAAGTTTCATAAAAATTAATTTAGTTAACATCTTACCCGAATAGTTTCCCTAAGAATGGCTACTTCCCTCGTCAAATGTTCATTTTCTGCGAATAATGCATCCAATTGTGCTTGCATTTCTATGCTAGGATTCCGCATTCTTATCCTCAGCTCTTCTTCTAGTTGTCTCACTAACATGGCTTGTTTCTGTAAAAAAAGTTTTAAAAATAAGGATTGATCAAGGATATAAATACATATATATTTATCATATGTATTTATCCTTTAATATGATGATATATACTAGAAAATCATATTTTAATATCAAATTTAATTATAATTCAGAACATATTGTATGAAAATTATTCTCTAATTATGTCAGATAGATGTACCGATAAACAGTTTAGACGACGGTATTTTTTTTTTTTTTGAATTTACCTTTAATTAAATATCACACATAAAGTTTATGTTGGCTAAAATAAGATCTACATTTTTAACCATATTTCATTCAAAGTTATAGAGTTTTGTTTTGCAAGTAAATTTGTTTTAATATGGTTTTTAAATTTCTTTGGAATATTCTATTAAAAACCAAAATAATTTATTGTACATAACGTAGCCCCTTAAAGTTTAATTCACACAAAGCTACTTGGATTGCTACATTCAATGGACTAATATATCACCAAAAATTCTCTTTTTCTTCAATTACTAAAAGTATTTTAACATGTTTCCAATATTCAATTTTTATTGCGATTTGGCAAAATGTTCAGATGGTTTTTAGTCACATCATTAGTAAAACTCCGGCTATTTTATGCAAATTCCTAGTTTCCTGTCGTTGCTCAACAAAGGTGTCATTTATTATAAAATCCATTTTTGACACTTAAAAAAAATATTTTTTCAAGATGATTTTCATATTCGAAAAAATCGTCAATACCTTTTATTGTATAAAAAAATCGAATCGGGTGTAGTTTTTTTATATTTAAAGCAAAATTCACAATATTTAAAAATGTTTAAAAAACCAAGAAATTACGTAAAAAAATATATTTTGTGTTTATTATTGTTAAATTTGAATTATGTATAAAAAACAGAATTATCGTATGAAACAGCTATGCAAAAAAGTTTTATTCAAAAGTAAGATTTAGAATCATATGAAACTTAATTTAAAATTTTAATTTTCTTCTTTATAAAAAGAAAAACGTTGTTTTAGGCTTTTTTTATTTTTCTTTTTTTATGTTTACACAAATAATAGTGAATACAGTTAACTGTTTGTTAGCAGGAAATAAACTTAAACAACTAAAATCAAATATTAATTAGCATTTCTACAAGAAAATTCTTTATTGGTTTAATTTTTCTAACAATAGAAAATTGTTTAGCATTCTTTATGCATTCTTAAGCATGAAAAATATGTCATTTTTTCTCAATATCAAAAACCTTATTACAATTTAAATACAATTCCTCCATTCCTTCCTTTTATTTCTTCTTAGTCGATTTTACATTTTTAAAATAATAGTTTTACCATATATTTATTTCTGCTGGATTTCATTTTTATTTTAATATCGAGGTTTATTGTAACTGTTAACAATTACGTGTTTAATGTAATTTTAATAAAACATTTATTTTCATAATAAAAAATACTCATAAAGCGAATTAAAATTTATATTTATAAGCACCAACTTTTTATTATCAAAAGTTAGATTGTTGATTATCTATTTACTTTTTTCGTCGGGTATTAATTTTTCTAGAGAGAGATTTAAATTTAACTTTCATTATAACGTGAAAAAATTCCAGACAATGGCTTTGAAAAGGCCAATAAAAGTTATGTTTTACACATGAAAATTAGAATTTATTCTTTAAAAGAAAAATTACTATTTGGGTTTTAGGCCCAATTTTTTTTCTTTTGACTCAAAAAACATTCTTAACTTTTAATATTTTAATAAACAATAAATTTCTGAAAATATGAAATTGTTAAAAAAAATACATGAAAACATGATTTTTGGTATATGCGTTGAGTTAAGAGATTAGATTGTGATTATTAATATGCCATAATGATGATATTAAGTGAGTAAATGAAAGTAAAATTTTTTCAAAGAATAGCTACAATAAAAGGAAATGAAGCAAAAATTGTCTATAAGAAGAAGAATGATGCTTGTAACCGCCCAGATTAATACTCCAAATATCATCATTGTCACTTATTAATAATGATTTAGTATGAGAGATCTAAACAAGTGGCTTTTACATATAATAGAGGATTTTCAAAAAGCTGTTAATAATGAAAATAAATTTTTTTATCTACAGCTGTGTTTTTTACTAAAGAAATTAGCACGCTTTTTCGTTCGCTTCGGTATAGTCCTTTTTTGTTTCCGATATCGGAATATATATTATTGTATAATTATCCAAATTTTTTGCAACTGAAATATAGGGGAAGCAGAATATCAAATTATATTGAGAATAAAATTTCATTTCTTCTTTTTTCACATAATAACAATTTTCTTCATTTTTCTGTGCGTATAATATTATAACTTAATTAATGGTCTCTTTAGGAGATATGAGAAATTATTTTTCTGCCAGATAATTACCAAAAAAATAAAATATTATTATGTTTATTACAGAACGATTACTAGTATCCTGATAATTTATTACTTAAAAAAAAAGTGTTCGTATTTACAGATTAACAGAGGTGAAGAATATTTTATGTTCGTTCTAATTTTTTTCTCTTATTTATCAAATTATACAAACGAAAAAATACAGCTAAGTGCTAAAATCCCAGTTCCTATGCCGGCTTATACTATGATAGATACTTATTACTTTTTCCAATTTTTTTCAAAATTTTCGTTAATTTTATGTAAATATATAACTTGTTAATAATATGAAAACCTGAAAATTTTTTTTAAAGCTTCTGATGCCTTCAGTTAATACAAAATTTCTTTTAAAAATGTCCATATTGTTTTGAATTTTTTTTCTGTTTTCACCAAAACAAAAAAATAATTTATGAAATTATTGCCATTTCCTATAATTAATGTTTTGTGGATAACTATATTTTTTCCTTGTGACATCATCCAATTCATAAAGATTAAGTATAAAGACAGGAAAAATCAATTTTTGTTTTCAAATTTTCAATTCTTCAGTTGTTCCTGAAGAATACAGATATTAATCTGTAAATCGATCGATAAAATCAATTACCTATAAGATACGAAGTTTAGGATAAAATAAATAATTACATGATTAAAAATTAATTACAAATTATATAATTAAACTACTTTATTTCAATAATAAATAAGCTAAGACAGTTGGAAATTCCCAGTAAGGAAGGCTAAGGCAAATAATTGGTTAATGATAACTGCATAATGATAAAAATGGTTATGATTGGTTAATGATAAAAATATAAATATTACTTGCTTATTATTTTGATGAGATGTTATA